>JXCR01134599.1:49080-70167 GCA_002079205.1 Phalaenopsis hybrid cultivar
ACTCGAATTGATACACCAAGTAGAATGAAAAAAAGTTGTGGTATTGCAAAAGTTAATTATATGATCTGTTAAAATGGATCTCCTTTTTCATTGGGGAGTTCTCTCCTACAAATGCTTCGTCTTTCTGGGCTTCTTTCTTATTATGAAATCAAAACTGTCTCTGTTTTTATTTTTGTTTTATTTTTTTAGGCTGTCCCGACCAGTCACCCCAGAAACATGTAGCGAACACCATTTGCCTAATGCAAGCATTTTTATATCAATTAGAACATAGTGGTCTCCTTTGTGAAGAATATTCTCCTTTATCAAGTAGGAATAAATGCTTTATTTAGGCTGATTATGCTTCTCTGCTTTTGCTGTTAAAAGTTGCTTTTTGAGCGACAATTGTTTTTATACTTTTGCAATACAATTTTTTAAGAAAAAAATTAGAAAAAGCTGCCATCCAATGAACACTGTTTTTCCTGCTAAAATATAATTAAAATATTGTTTCAACTGAAGCCTAACTTTGGTGGTATCCCCCAATAAAAAATCTCAAANAGGATAAAGGATAGAGGTTTGGTCATCCGGCTAAGTTCTGCCTATTATTTTCGATTGCCTAAAAAATAATTAACGTAATTAACTAATAGCAAGATAAACTATATATATATATATATATATATCTTGTAAATGTTAGAATTTTATCANTTGTGAGACCTTAAGTAGAATGTGAATTTAAACTCTTAAACATTGAAGTGGCTTGTAAATGTTAGAATTTTATCAGAAACTTCCATATTAAGCATGCACGTGCGTGAGAACTTTGATCTCCTGGGAAATTACACCAGTGAGACACAACCGTAAGATCATTAAGCCAAAGCGGATAATATCTCGTTGAATGATAGTTTGATCTCTTACAAATTGTATCGGAGCATTACACCAGCATGAATATGAGGATTAAGTGTCATACAGAACAAATTGCTATATCATGGGAGATATTTCTTGAACCCTAAATGGGATAAAATGCTATATGATGAGACCTGGTTCTTGAATATACATGGGTTAGGTAGATGATTTGGGGGTAAGGATATTGATGAGGACGTCAGTTATTTAATTGGAGATTGTGAAACCCCTCAAATTGAATGATGCTAAACTGTTAAACATCATGGCACCTTTAGGTGTAATGTTTGCAATTTTCCTTAGAACTCTATAGCTATCCATGCTCGTATGGGAGCACTCTCAGGATGAGTGACATTTTGGAATGTTACAAAAACAAGACAAAATCATAAGAACATTAGGCCAAAGCTGGTAATATCTTGATGAATGAGAGTTTGATCTTTTACAAAATTAGTTTCATGCTCTTTTTGACCCTCTAAGATCAAATTAAGACGTAATAGAGGCAGACATGTCAGTTAGATATAATTTTCTCCAACACTTGTCCCAATGTTTAAAATTTAGGATTGAGTAGAAAACTAATTTGTCTTGATGATCATAGAATAAAACCATGCTTTTTTTCACAATCTCTTAAATACACTCATCAGTCATTGATACGAAAGCGTGCTGAACTGTAAATTATCAAAGCATACTACAGAGCATTTGAGAAATGCTATAAAAAATTTATATCTGCCTATAATTTTTAACTTACATAATGAATCTTTTATAATACATTCAAAATTGTACATCAAAATTCTATGATATAGGTAAAAGTTTGGTCATCTGGCTTGGTTCCACCTTTTATTTTCACTTGCCTAAAAAAAAAATCTAAAATTGAGATAAACAATTCTAATACATAATTAAAAAAAAATGATATATATATAAGGTGGAACATATCTGTGTGTATGTGTGTGTGTGCGTGCGCGCTGCATGCCGTGATCTGTTGTTTGGCATAGTTCACTTGTCACGGGTTCGATCCCCAGTGGCGCTGGGTTCTCGAATTTAGGCACACGACGCAGACTCTCATCATGGGGCCTAATACATGGGAAATCGATAGTTGGGTGCCCAAATACCGATTTCATTTAATATATATATATATATATATATATATTTTTTTTTCTTTTTTTTTTGAAAAAAAGGTTGCAATTATCCAGAAGATTATTTTAAAACAAGAGCATTGTTCATGGTCCTCCCTAATTTCAGTTGAATCTCAACATGCAAAAATAACATCTATAAAATTTACAACTAAACACTATGAGTTTCCCTTTCATCAATTACGATCCTAATCACTAGTAGTGAAATAGTTTCAACTCACTTCGCTTCCTCCGAAATTAGTAGAGATTTGATGTTAAATCCTTCACTTCAGACGCAACAAGTTCATATTCTGTTGTAAGCTTCTCTTGCACCTCTTGGTCCAACTCCCCCTTCTTTGGCTTTGTCATCACAAGAATGCAGCATGTTGGCCTCTTTGTTATTGTAGATGTGGCAAGATCCTCCCGTGACGCAACATATATATATGGAATGTCAGCTTCCTCACATAGTATGGAGACGTTTGTGATTACATCAATAGGTGAAATATTTCCAGGAATCACGAACAACTCTTTATGACCACAACGAATGCTTTTAACCACTTCCTTTACTCCCTTCCTCACGCATTTAGCTTCAGTAGCTCTGCGAATGAGCTTGTGAGTTGGCTTGCACAGTTTTTTGCTTGCGAGGGGTTTGGCTATCGGCGCGAGAGCAATCGGTGTCTTTTTCTCCTTTATCACCATCTCGTTCTCGCTATCGCTACCCATCTTGTCTTTTGCTTCGCTCTCAGAGGGCTTGCTAAGGTTTTAGGAGATGCGTCCACCTTGAATCTTGGACTTAATAAGTCCAAATGTCTCGCGAGCTTATCGTGTGAGTTATTATGACATAGACGAGGATTGAATTCTAGAAATAGGCAAAAATTTTAATGCCCCTATCAATTGAATTTGTCAACACCTATTTCCAAGCTTATTATATAAATCATGAAAATCTATAAATTCTATTTTATTCACATCCTTTTTTTATTAAGAATTCTTACTTTCTTATATATTAGTAATTGCTTTATGGAATCTGATTTGCCAATGCTAACATTAACTTTTTAAACCCCTATTGTCAATGAATGAAGCTAAACAGTTAAAAATCATGACGCCTTTACGTGTAATGTTTGCATTTTTAGCAAGAACTCCACAGCTAACCATGCTTATATGGGTGCACTCTCAGAATGAGTGACCTCTTAGAAAGTTACAAAAATGAGATAAAATCATAAGACCATTAGACCAAAGCAACAAATTTCTTGATAAATGAGAGTTCGAGCTTTTACAAAATTTGTTTCACGCTCTTTTTGACCCTCTAAGATCAAAATGAGACGTAATACAGACAGACATGTCAGTCAGATATAATTTTCACTAACACTTGTCCTAATGTTTAAATTTAAGGATTGAATGGAAAANAGTTTCACGCTCCTTTTTGACCCTCTAAGATCAAAATGAGACGTGATACTGGCAGACATGTCAGTCAGATATAATTTTCACTAACACTTGTCCTAATGTTTAAATTTAAGGATTGAATGGAAAATTATTTGTCTCCATGATCATAGAATAAAATCATGCATTTTTCACAACCTTTTAAATAAATTCATCAGTCGTTGATACAAAACATGCCTAACAGTAATTAGCATAGCATACTACAAAACATTTGAGAAATTACTATATATGTATCTTCCAATAATTTTTAACTTATATTATGTATCTCTTATTCATAATCATACATCAAAATTCTAGGATAAAGGATAGAGGTTTGGTCATCCGCTAAGTTCTACCTATTATTTTCGATTGCCTAAAAAATAATTAACGTAATTAACTAATAGCAATATAAATATGTATTAATATATATATTGACAAAAGAAGAAAATATATTAAGTTCAAACAGAAGTTACAATTCTAAGGTGGGGGGCTTTGACTAAGTCCCCATGAAGCAAAAAACTGAGAGGGGGTTGGTAAAGATGATACAATTACTTCCTGTGATTTCCCTCCCCTCCTGGCAAAGAAATTTGCAGGCCTATTCCCTTCCCTATATATGAATTTTAAAGTGACTCTCAATACATTACACATTGATTTGATCTGTTTTGTCCACTGTAGAATGTGCCAAGGGGGAGTAGCACTCTCTTTGACATAGTCCAATAGTATAGAGGAATCCACTTCAACCTACAACATCTTCCAGTTGTTGATAATAGCTAGTTTGAGAGCCCAGTACATAGCCAGATCTTCAGATTCTTGGGCATTCACAGCAGAACATGGATTGATAGAACATTAGACTTCTGCCATTATGGTCTCTGAAAACTCCCCCAATCCCAACCCCATGTGAAGAGTAACTTCCATCAGTGTGAACTTTAATCATAGGGAAATGAGGTTTGTCCCAGAATACCTTGATTACATAAAAGCTTCTTTGGCCAGTAGTAACAGCAGTTCTGAGGATATTGGGGAACTTCTTTAGTTGAATGAGCTTACTAATGAAAGTTAAGCAATTGGAAGCCACCTTGTATGGAGCAGCTGGGATACCATAAAAAATTATCTGATTTCTGGCAGTCCAGATAAACCAGGCAGCAATAAAAGGTATTGGGCCCAACTTTATACTCTCCCAGCACCTCCAGCATTCAAAAATATTCCACCACTACAGATTCAGTGTATCAATTTTCAGGACTTGTATAATAGAATTTCAAACCTCCTGGGAGAATTTGCAGCCAAAGAAAAGATGGCTGACAGATTCCCCATCCTCCTTGCACTGGTGACAAATGGAAGGACCCTTCAGACCTTTGAGTTTCAGTATATCATCTATTGGTAGCAATTTATGGAAGATTTTCCATCAAAAAAAGGACATGGATGGAGAGAGATACTTATTCCAGAGGCAGTCCCCCCAATTTATCCTTTCCCATTGGTAAATCTTGCTATATATATTTTTGGTGATGCTTTGATTGGGCTTGCCTTCAATCACTATTTTGTCTTCCTGAGATCTGTCAAATGGCAGTTTAGAGATCCTTTCAACGGATGGGTGATCTAGAAAAGAGCTAAGAAAATCAGCAGACCAAGAGTTGCCCTCCCAGCAGTCTTCAACCAAGAGATCAGTATCACACTCCCCAGCTGGAGGATTAATGATATTTTCTGGACACCATCTATCAAGCCAGAAATTAAGTTTCCCTTTCCCAATGTCCCATATAAATAGATTTTCTGCCTGAGTTCTTACTTCAGGAGGCTGATCTAGATTCTTGAATCCCCAGTCTTCCTGGAAACTTGATTTGGATGAGCATGTTTGCAATATTTAGCCCACATAAACTTGGATCATAAGGTATTTTGTTGTCTAAAATTGAGCCACGGTTTACATAAACTCAGCTGTTGTAACTGTTGAAGACCTTTAAAGCCCAGTCCCCCAGCAGACTTTGGTTTTGTAATTTTCTGCCAGCTTGCCCAGTGTAGTTGCTTCCTTTGGCCCGCCCACAGAAATTTGTTGAAGGTTCTCTCCAGTAATACTTGAGTGCTCTTCTTCATCACAACCATTTGTAGTATATAAGAAGGAAAAGATGTTAGAATGCTTCTCAATAATGTTATCCTGCCCCCATTAGAAAGAAAGGAGTTAGTCCAGCCTTGTAAAGTTGAATTGATTTGTTGACTACCTCATCAAAATGAGTAAGTTTGGTTCTCCCTTTAAGTAGAGGCGCCCCCAGTTACTTAAGAAGGCATAGCCATGGTAGAGAAACCAGTGAGGTTGAGGATCCATTGTTTAGTAGACATAGCAGTCCTCTTGCTGAAAAGAATCTGACATTTCTCTTTGTTGAATAACAGCCCAGACACAGCTTGGAATTCCAACAGAAAATTGTATAGAGACTGGTGGCTGCTGTACTGGCCCTGGAAAAGATAATTATATCATTAACATATATGAGATGACTTATATCCAAAGTGGACTTGTGATGATATTTTGCATATTGTTTCCTTTGGGATGGCATATCTATCAATCTAGATAAATAGTCCAGAGCCAGAATGAAGATGGTGGGGGACAAAGGATCTCCTTGTTTTAGTCCCCTAGATACAGTAAAGAAAACATGATTTTGTCCATTAACAAAGATAGAGTGGGCATTCCCCATCAGCCATCTTTTAATGATCTGGCAGGAGGCCAAAGAGAAACCCCTGGCTTTTAAGGAGTCCAACACAAACTCCCAGTCAATTAAGTTATAAGCTTTTTGTAGATCTAATTTATAGATCAAATTTCTTACCCTGCAAGGTTTGTCCAAATCATTTAGTAATTCCTGTGTAAGGAGGACATTGTCTCTAATATATCTCCCCTTCACAAAAGCTGCTTGTTTTGGACTGATCAGTTGTTGGAGATTGGGGTGGAGTCTCTTAACCAGTAATTTGCTGATTAATTTGGAGACCACATTGGTCAAGCTGATGGACTTGAACTTATTCCACTGATGTTTAGAAGAAAATTTTGGCAACATAACAATTGTGCTAGTTCAAAAATATTTAGTCAGGTCTTGACCCTGAAAAAAAAACTTTGAATGGCCTGAACCAAATCCCCTTTAATTATCTTCCAAGCTTTCTTGTAAAAATATGAAGTGAAACCATCAGGGTCTGCTGCTCTTGCATTGTCAATGTTTGATAGGGCCTGCCAAATTTCCTCCTCAGTAGGGCAAGCCTCCAAGTTAATGTGTTGGGAGATTTCTTTATCATTAGTAAAAAGTTCTGGATCCAGTGGAGGTCTGAAGTTTTCAGAATTCTGCATCAGATTTTTACAGTAATTTACAGCACTGTCTGCAATGTCTTGAGGTTTCTTTAACCATCTGCCTTGTTCATCCTTGATGGAGTGAATAGCATTACATTTTCTTCTATACTNACATCAGATTTTTACAGTAATTTACAACACTGTCTGCAATGCCTTGAGGTTTCTTTAACCATCTGCCTTGTTCATCCTTGATGGAGTGAATAGCATTACATTTTCTTCTATACTTAATACAGGCATAAAAGTATTTGGTATTTCTATCTCCATCCATGAATCTATTAGCTGAAGCCTTATGTTTCAGGAAATCTTCTTGCCTTGCCACAGCAGTCAGAAGCTGCTCATTTGCTGCCCAAAGTAAATCTTCACCGGCAAGCCCATTACTTGCCTTTGCCTCCAGCTCTATGAGGTATCTTTCATCTCTTTTCACTTCTGCCTGAACATTCCCAAATGTGTCCCAATTCCATTGGTTTAAGGCTTTCCCAACTTTCTTCTGTAGAAGCCATAATCTGATCCAGGGGTTATGTTGATCAATATCTCTCCAATGTGTAGCAACAGTGGATAGGAAGGTCACATGATTAGACCAGAAATTTAAGTATCTGAAATGGGCNGGAAGTATTTGGTATTTCTATCTCCATCCATGAATCTTTTAGCTGAAGCCTTCTGTTTCAGGAAATCTTCTTGCCTTGCCACAGCAGTCAGAAGCTGCTCATTTGCTGCCCAATGTGAATCTTCATCAACAAGCCCATTACTTGCTTTTGCCTCCAGCTATATGAGGTATCTTTCATCTCTTTCCACTTTTGCCTGAACATTCCCAAATGTGTCCCAATTCAATTGGTTTAAGGCTTTCCCAACTTTCTTCTGTAGAATCCATAATCTGATCCAGGGGTTATGTTGATCAATATTTCTCCAATGTGTAGCAACAGTGGATAGGAAGGTCACATGATTAGACCAGAAATTTAAGTATCTGAAAGGGGCTTTTCCTTGCTCATGAGTAGCAGTAATTGTAATAAGGAGAGGTCTGTGGTCAGAGCCTGCAAAATTCAAATGGATGATAGAGGTATTTATGAATTTTTGCATAGTGATCATTTGCAAAAAATCTGTCCAGTCTCTCCCATAATTTTCCCCTTCTCCAAGTGTATTCAGGACCAGAAAATCCTAAATCAAATAAACCAGACGCTTGAATATTGTCATTAAAAGTGTTCATCATGGAAAAACTAGGGGGCCTGCCGCATTTCTTTTTAGAAGGGGAGGCAAGACAATTAAAGTCTCCCCTCGCCAGCCAATAGTTATCAGTAAGTTGGTTAATATTCTTGAGTTCCTGCCAAAGCTCTTCTTTAGCAGTTCTTGTGCACCCAACATATACAANTGCTTGAATATTGTCATTAAAAGTGGTCATCATGAAAAAACTAGGGGGCCTGTCGCATTTCTTTTCAGAAGGGGAGGCAAGACAATTAAAGTCTCCCCCCACCAGCCAATAGTTATTACTAAGTTGGTTAATATTCTTGAGTTCCTGCCAAAGCTCTTCTTTAGCAGTTCTTGTGCACCCAACATATACAATAGTGGCCATACCAACTTGGCCAGCTAAATCAAAAGAGAAATGAAGGAATTGGGTGTGATCAAGTAGGATGGAGCAATTCAGCTCCCTTCTATAGAAAATCCATATTTTATTGTTGCAGTTATGGAACAGCTCAAAACCTGGGAAAAATTTAAGAAACTTTTGGGGATTATGGTAAGCCAAAGGCTCTAAAATGGCTAAACACCATAATTTATGTTTTCTGTTTAGATTTTGTAGCCTTTTTAATGAAAGGGGGTGGGCANGGGAACAGCTCAAAACCTGGGAAAAATTTAAGAAATTTTGGAGATTGTGGTAAGTCAAAGGCTCCAAAATGGCTAAACACCATAATTTATGTTTTCTGTTTAGATTTTGTAGCCTTTTTAATGAAAGGGGGTGGGCAATCCCTTTTATATTCCAACAGAGAAAATTA
The DNA here is from genome assembly GCA_002079205.1 of Phalaenopsis hybrid cultivar. Taxonomy (NCBI): domain Eukaryota; kingdom Viridiplantae; phylum Streptophyta; class Magnoliopsida; order Asparagales; family Orchidaceae; genus Phalaenopsis; species Phalaenopsis hybrid cultivar. The sequence continues at coordinate 57,765 of JXCR01134599.1, forward strand.
ATCATGGTGAAAGGATTTTGCTCTCCCCATAGTCAGCCTAGTGAGAGATTCCCTTCTAGTTGAGAAAGAACTTCCTGCCTTCACAATTCAAATGTCATCTTGAGCCTCACTAGGAAATTTTTTCTTTTTTCTACCCTTCTGTGTCTGCCATTCCTCTTCCATGAACTGCTGCATTTCCTGGACTATATCTGGGGTTGGGGGTACAAGTGCTACTTGTATTTGTATTTCATTATGTGGAGGTGTTTCCTCAGCTACAACATCTTCAACTATGTCTGGGTGAGCGTCAATATCTGTATGAACAACCTCAATTTCAGCAGGTTGCACCCCTCTTGGAATGTCCCTCAACATTCAGTATTTGTGTCTTGTGGTATTCAGGTTCTAGTGCCACCCTTGTGTTTTCCAACTCTTTTGTATGCATATTGAAATGTGACTCAATTTTATCTTGCCCAAGCTCTCCTTATCTGGTAACATGGTTTCTTTTCCGGATTTAGTTGAGGGTTTTAAATTTGGATGCAATCTATAACAGTGATCCTGAGTATGTCCAAACGTACTGCAGTGGTTGCAATAATGTGACTGTTGTTCCATTATAATGGTTGCTAATATCCATTACTAGTTGTTCCCAACCATACCTCCTCCGTAGGAGGCAAAGTGACGTCTCTCTCCATTAGAATTTTGGCCACTGAAGGCCTTGATAAATTAAATGTAGATATGTCTAGTTTCATTGGCCGGCCAAGTAATGCCCCAATAGAGAACAACACTCTATGATTGAAGAAATGAAGCTTCAGATTAGGAAGCTTGTACCAAATAGGTATGATGGGTAATTCTTTCTTTGGATCAAATGCTGGGGTCCACTTTAATAGTTTCATTGAGCAGTCCTCAATCTGTATAAATTTCTTAGAAAACACTTTAGCATAGTCTTCTTCTTTAGTAAGATGAATCATTACATGTCTTCCATCAAAAAGGCCAATTTTCCAATTTCTCACTAGCATCATGTCATCAACTGTTTTCCTGATAGAGTCCATCTTTGGGTGAGCCATAATAAATTTCCCAATAGGAGTAAATCTGTAAGTATTTGCCATACTATTAACTTCCTGCTGTGAGAAGATGATAGCATGCTTTCCAGACTTCTTACTTCCCTTCATAATCAGGTCACAGTCCACCTTCCCGGCCAAAGCATCATAGTAAACTTGAGGAAACACTAGTTTGTCACCAAGAAAGTTTCCATTTGGTTCCAACCCTGTCACAGCAGCATAGGACTGCTTTCCCATAAAATTTGGGTCAGCAGCCAGCAGCTTAGTAGCCATGAGGAAGTCCCCAAAACAGACCAAAGAAACAAATGGAACAGTGTTTCCGAATTCAAAAAAATCGAAATCCGGTAAACCAAAAAACTCAATAGACAGGAAGTCCAAGGCAAGAACAAGCTCCCAAAACACCAAAGTAAAGCAAACCCTCAGTCAGGAAGCAGAAGACCCCAAAACAGACCAGATAACCAATGTAAAAGTGCTTCCAAAATAAAAAAAAAAACCAAGAATCCGAGAAACCAAAAAACTTCTCAAAAAGGGAGACCAAGCCAAGAAAAGGTTCCAAACAAGTTCCGAAAGGGCAAAACCACTCCACCTCCAACTTACCAGCCCACCATGGAGTTCCTCTATGAGTGAAACCCTAGCAGAGCTTCGTGCACCGCCACCATGTTGTTTTATATATATATGTATGTGTGTATATATATATATATATATNAAACTGAGAGAGGGGGTTGGTAAGGATGATACAATTACTTCTTGTGATTTCCCTCCCTCCTGGCAAAGAAATTTGCAGGCCTATTCCCTTCCCTATATATGAATTTTTAAGTGACTCTCAATACATTACTTTTTGATTTGATCTATTTTGTCCACTGTAGAATGTGCCAAGGGGGAGTAGCTCTCCCTCTGACATAATCCAATAGTATAGAGGAATCCACTTCAATCTATAACATCTTCCAGTTGTTGATAATAGCTAGTTTGAGAGCCCACTACATAGCCAGAGCCTCAGATTCTTGGGCATCCACAGCAGAACATGGACTGATAGAACATTAGACATCTGCCATTATGGTCTCTGAATACTCCCCCAATCCCAACCCCATGTGAAGAGTAACTTCCATCAGTGTTAACTTTAATCATAGGGAAAGGAGGTTTGTCCCAGACTACCTTAATTACATAAAAGCTTCTTTGGCCAGTAGTAACAACAGTTCTGAGGATATTGGGGAACTTCTTTAGTTGAATGAGCTTACTAATGAAAGTTAAGCAATTGGAAGCCACCTTGGATGGAGCACCTGGGATACCATAAAAAATTATCTGATTTCTGGCTGTCCAGATAAACCAGGCAGCAATAGAAGGTATTGGGCCCAACTTTATACTCTCCCAGCACCTCCAGCATTCAAAAATATTCCACCACTACAGATTCAGTGTATCAATTTTCGGACTTGTATAATAGCATTCCAGACCTGGGAGAATTTGCAGCCAAAGATTAGATGGCTGACAGATTCCCCATCCTCCTTGCACAGATGGCAAATGGAAGGACCCTTCAGACCTTTGAGTTTCAGTATATCATTTATTGGTAGCAATTTATGGAAGATTTTCCAACAAAAAAAGGACATGGATGGGGAGAGATACTTATTCCAGAGGCAGTCCCCCCAATTTACCCTTTCCCATTGGTAAAGCTTGCTATATATATTTTTCGTGATGCTTTGATTGGGCTTTCCTTCAATCACTATTTTGTCTTTCTGAGATCTGTCAAATGGCAGTTTAGAGATCCTTTCAACGGATGGGTGATCTAGGAAAGAGCTAAGAAAATCAGCAGACCAAGAGTTGCCCTCCCAGCAATCTTCAACCAAGAGATCAGTATCACACTCCCCAGCTGGAGGATTAATGATATTTTCTGGACACCATCTATCAAGCCAGAAATTAAGTTTTCCTTTCCCAATGTCCCATATAAATAGATTTTCTGTTTGAGTTCTTATCTTCAGGAGGCTGATCCAGATTCTGGAATCCCCAGTCTTCCTGGAAAACTGATTTGGATGAGCATGTTTGCAATATTTAGCCCACATGAACTTGGACCATAAGGTATTTTGTTGTCTAAAATTGAGCCACGGTTTACATAAACTCAGCTGTTGTAACTGTTGAAGAACTTTAAAGCCTAGTCCCCCAGCAGACTTTGGTTTTGTAATTTTCTGCCAAGCATTGTTGTCTAAAATTGAGCCACGGTTCAGGCCATTCAAAGTTTTTTTTCAGGGTCAAGACCTGACTAAATATTTTTGCACTAGCACAATTGTTATGTTGCCAAAATTTGTTGTAAAAAGCCTAATGTAATTTTAGACAACAAAGCTTGGCAGACATTGCCCCCTTCAATTATCTGCCAAGCTTTGTTGTAAAAATCTGAAGTGAAACCATCAGGGTCTGTTGCTCTTGGACTGGCAATGTTTGATAGGGCCTGCCAAATTTCCTCCTCAGTAGGGCAAGCCTCCAAGTTAATGTGTTGGGAGATTTNTAAGAACTTCCTGCCTTCACAATGCAAGTGTCATCTTGACCCTCGCTAGGAAATTTTTTCTTTTTTCTACCCTTCTGTGTCTGCCATTCCTCTTCCACCAGCTGCTGCATTTCCTGGACTATATCTGGGGCTGGGGGTACAGGTGCTACTTGTAATTTGTATTTCATTATGTGGAGGTGTTTCCTCAGCTACAACATCTTCAACTATGTCTGGGTCAGTGTCAATATCTGTATGAACAACCTCAATTTCAGCAGGTGGCACCCCTCTTGGAATGTCCCTCAACATTCAGTATTTGTGTCTCATACTTCAAACCCTCCTTGTGGTATTCAGGTTCTAGTGCCACCCTTGTGTTTTCCAACTCTTTTGTATGCATATTGAAATGTGACTCAATTTTATCTTGCCCAAGCTCTCCTTATCTGGTAACATGGTTTCTTTTCCGGATTTAGTTGAGGGTTTTAAATTTGGATGCAATCTATAACAGTGATCCTGAGTATGTCTAAACGTACAACAGTGTTTGCAATAATGTGGCTGCTGTTCCATTATAATGGTTGCCAATACCCATCATTAGTTGTCCCCAACCATACCTCCTCCATAGGAGGCAAAGTGACGTCTCTCTCAATTAGAATTTTTACCACTGAAGGCCTTGATAAATTAAATGTAGGTATGTCTAGTTTCATTGGCCGGCCAAGTAATGCCCCAATAGAGAACAACACTCTATGATTGAAGAAATGAAGCTTCAGAGTATGAAGCTTGTACCAAATAGGTATGATGGGTAATTCTTTCTTTGGATCAAATGTTGGGGTCCACTTTAATAGTTTCATTGAGCAGTCCTCAATCTGTATAAATTTCTTAGAGAACACTTAAGCATAGTCTTCTTCTTTGGTAAGATGAATCATTACATGTCTTCCGTCAAAAAGGCCAATTTTCTAATTTCCCACTAGCTTCATGTCATCAAATGTTTTCCTGATAGAGTCCATCTTTGGGTGAGCCATAATAAATTTCCCAATAAGAGTAAATCTGTAAGTATTTGCCAGACTATTAACTTCCTGCTGTGAGAAGATGATAGCATGCTTTCCAGACTTCTTACTTCCCTTCAGAATCAGATCACAGTCCACCTTCCCGGCCAAAGCATCATAGTAAACTTGAGGAAGCACTAGTTTGTCACCAAGAAAGTTACCATTTGGTTCCAACCAGCATAGGACTGCTTTCCCATAAAATTTGGGTAAGCAGCCAACAACTTGGTAGCCATGAGGAAGTCCCCAAAACAGGCCAAAGAAACCAATGGAACAGTGTTTCTGAAAATAAAAAAAATCGAAACCCGTTAAACCAAAAAACTCAATAGACAGGAAGTCCAGGGAAAGAACAAGCTCCCAAAACACCAAAGTAAAGCAAACCCTCAGTCAGGAAGCAGAAGACCCCAAAACAAACCAGATAACCAATGGAAAAGTGCTTCCAAAATCAAAAAACCAAGAATCCGGGAAACCAAAAAACTTATCAAAAAGGGAGACCAAGCCAAGAAGAGGTTCCAAACAAGTTCCTAAAGGGCAAAACCACTCCTCCACCTCCAACTTACCTACCCACCGTGGAGTTCCTCTCTCTCTCTCTCTGTATATATATATATATATATATATATATAGATACATACATATAAAACAACATGGTGGCGGTGCAGGAAGCTCTGCTAGGGTTTCCCTCATGGAGATTTATATATGTGCGTTCCATGACTTGTTGGTAGAGCAGTCTCTCTGAAGGCCGTAAGTCTCCTCAGATCAATGTTTCGAATCCTCCTGTGTAGAGTGTGGTACTCAAATATTTTGCACACCTCGAGCTAACTGGAGCTCGTCTAAAGTTTTTATGGTGTGAGTTGTTATGACAGATGAGAATTGAATTCTGGAATTAGGCAAAAATTTTAATGTCCTTATCAATTGAATTTGTCAACACCTATTACCAAGCCTATGAGATAAATCATCAAAATCTATAACTTCTGTTCTATTCACAACCTTTTTTTTTTTTGTAAGAATTCTTACTTTCTTATATATTACAAATTGCTTTATGGAAACTGATTTGCCAATGCTTACACTAAGTTCGTAAACCTCTATTGTTTAACATAAAAAATTGAAGTGTTTGTACATATGTAGATAAGGGTGGGAAAGACAAGATACATGAGTAACCACCTAACAGCGACCAAAGGAATAGATCTTTTGAATATACAACTTTTGAATATATAACAACAACAAGCCTTTACCCCACTATGTGGGGTTGATTACATGAATCTTTTTTCCTTCCAATTGAGTGTCATTTTTTCATTTAATTCAAATAAATTTAAATAATTTTTTTTTATTGAACAAGCCTAAGTCTTTGTAGTTTTATCTCTGCTTTTCTTAACATAAGTTAAATATATATCATCTACTCTCCCAACTGTCACATTTAATGTGACCAAACCGTCTAAAGATGATTCTTTATATTTGTTTGCCAATGGAGCTACTCCAACTTTTCATAGATATAGTCATTTCACATTTTATCTATAAGTCTATAACCACTCATTCACTTGAGCATTTTTATCTTTGCAACACTTAATTTTATGCTTCTTATTTACAGGCTAACTTGTTTTGCCACAAAGCATTGCAGGTCTCACCACCATATCATAAAAATGTGCTTTTAATTTTAAGTGATATTTTTCCTTCACACAATAGGCTTGATGCATTCCTCCACTTCAACCATCCAACTTGAATTCTACCAATAACATCTTCATCTATGTCACCATCACTTTGAATAATAGACTTGAGAAATCTAAAATGTTCATTTCTTTTAATGGCTTGATCACCCATTGTTATAACTCCGCCACTGGGCTTATTATTATTAAAAGTACATTTCATGTATTCAGTTTTAATCTACTCAAATGAAAAGCTTTTAAAATTTAAAGTTAACCTCCATAATTCAACTTTTTCTCTAACTCTCTCTCGTCTTATCCGTAAGAAGGATATTTTCAACGGAAAACATACACCAAAGTGTATCCTCCTGCAATGTCTAGTAAGAGCATCCTTAACTAGAACAAAGTGATAAGAGCTTAATAACAATCCCTAATGTAATCCAATTAAAATAGAAAAATACTTGGTCAACCATCCTTATGTTTGAACATAAATTACAACTATAATATACATATTTTTAATGACATGAATATAAAAAATATCAACATCTTCCTTTTCTAGAACTCTCAAATGCACTTCTCTTAGAACTATTTAATATGTTTTATGTTAAATTTAATTTCACGTTTTGGTGGTAGTTTTGATAATATCTTAGGAAATACATCTGAAAATTTTGTAACAATTGAGATGTACTTCAGTTTCTGCACATCTTTATGTTTTTTTAATTCTCTAAGATTTTACATCTAAATTAATTTTCATAAAAAAAAAATATATTTTTTATCTATTTTGGGTATTCCACAAATTATTTTTTATCATAATAGTTTTTCTTTTTTAATATTCAAACACATTTTTTACACTTTGCTTAATAACACTCATTATTTTATCCCCACGGTATTAGCTTACTCATGAACATCTCAAATTTGAAGATTTTAAAATGTATTAATAAAATTAAATTTATTTTTCTTGAAGTGTCCTAATCTATATCTATGATAGATATTTCATTATATTTTTCATCTTCTTCCAACCCTTAAAATTCAAAACTAATAATTGATGTTGGACACTTAAATTTTCACTTCGAATGATCTTACAATCTCGATAATATATTTTTCTCATGAGAAAATATTCAATTTTTGTTTTGTTAAATTCATTCTTATAAGAGTATGTTTTTCACTTTTCTTAAATAAAGTATTAGAAAATAATATAATTTAAACTAAAGCAAAATTCAATATAACTTTATCTTTTTCATTAGTCACTTTAAAATTACTCTCCATGAATCCTTCTGAATTCTTCTACTACTCCATCAATATGTCTATTGAAATCTCCCTCAATAAAAAACAATTTCTCTAAGAGCTATCATTTGTATTAATTTTTCTAATTCTTTTCAAAGTTTTTCTTTTGAACATACATCAAAGCCTATTGGGGAGCATAAATACTTGTAGCATTAAAAATTTTAGTAACAACAACAATCTTTAAAATTATAATTCTATTTTTAATTTTTTTAATTTTTCAACATTATATTTGAAAATTTTATCTATAATTACACTACTATTTCTAGTTTGTTTTTTACCTGAATACTAATATTTAGGAACTTAACTTATCAATCTTCTTAAATTTTTCTTCAATCCATTTAGTTTTTTGTATCCATCAAATACTTATCATCTTATGAACCTTAATTTCTATTAATTTCATTAATTTACTAATAAGAGTACATATATTTCAAGTTTAATCTTAATATTAATTTCATGAATTAACTTATTTGCTCGTATTCGCCCGTAATGTGTAAACTATTGCTTATTTAGCACTACCTGGGTGCTGGTGCAGCTGTTTTTGCATAATTTTTACTATATTCAAATTATGCGTCACTTTAATGTCCCATCATTATTATAATAATTTAAATGATTCATGCCATAATTTTTCGACAAAAAAATTTATGCTATCTAATGCAACTCTCAACATTTTGCATCTTGGACTTGAGACCCAACAATGATAGTGTTTAAAAAAATTAGATGGCTTGAGCATGTGTAGTAGAGGATATAAGATTCACCAATTAAACTGGTTAAATTAAAATTGATGAAACAAGAATGAAAATAGATAGACCAAAATAACTTGAATAGAGTTGCACAAAAAAATTATCTAGTAAATTTAACTCTTGAAGCAGATCAACAAGAATGATTTGGTATTTTGATTTGTTTTCTAAGATTCATTCTGAAATCATTATGATTTTAAATTAGTTTTTTCTTTTTTTTATTCTAAATAGAAATTGTTCTAGTTTTATCCTTTTTTGCCGTTTATAGTAGCAGTAAAATTCTACCTTGTATGTTGTGTGCATCATTAGATTTTGCTATACTGCGATGCTTAACCAGTTTTTTTTCTGCTGCTGCTCTTGATATCCTTCTTTGGGTGCTATAAGTTCTTTAATTTGGCCTTTAATGAAACTTGAAATCTACTTTTTTTTTAATGTTCTTCAATCTACTATTTTACTCAACATTACTTTGAATGCTGCTTTTAGGGACTGCTTTTTATGCTTTACTCTACTAAAACTTAACATGACTCTTTCTCAGCCCAAGCATATCTGTGTTAGTGGGGATGGAACAGTTCCAACTGAGTCAGCCAAAGTAAGTAGTCTTTTTAAATATTTTAATCGACCTCATTATTTTTCTGCTGTCATAATTGAAGTTTCTTATTGGATACTAAAAGTTGATAAAACAGTTCAATTGTTCCTAAATTCTCCAGAACTTTTGTTTGGTTTGAGATGTCCAGATTAGTGACTGAATATTTGCTAACGAAAGAAAACTGTGAAAATAGTATATTCCATCATTGACGCTAGTGTGACTTTGTTTCACTGAAGCAAACAGGACGTTCTTTTTTTCTTTTTTCTTCTCCATTCATGACGTTAGTTCAAACTGATTTCCATTCTCTGGATTTCCACTTTTATCTACATCATAATCCCTTCCCGAACATTCTACTGTGTCCATCTTCTTATATGCGCATTGAAAGTTTTCGAAGACATTGATTTGTTTGTGTTAAATGTATCAGGTATTGACGTAAGGTCTATGTGCTGTAGTTGCTCGTTCAAATGTTTTTTCTTTAGTTCATAAGGAAAACAAGCATCATAAAAAAAAATTTAAATAAAATGCGCTAAATATAAATATATGCATGATATTTTAAATTTTTGTTGAAGTTAAATGTTTACTAAAATTAAAACCGCAATGTTGTATTATTCCCACATTTGATTTTGTAAGGACATAACCTCAAAAATGTTCACCAAAAAGCTTTTTGAAATATCTAATCATAGGCTTCTTGTTTTGTCGGGTAAGAGCGTTAGAGCGACGTAAAGAGGATCACGTAAATTTGTGTCAGAGAAATATCCAAAATGAGTCCTGCAATTTGATAAACAAATTGAAACAATATCATAGCTCGATCCATAAAAGTTTGATGTCGTTAGGATCTACCTGCAAAATTTACACAGACTGCATGCTTGAAGATGATGACTACAACTCTCAACAAAATTTACACAGACTACAGAGTGGCTAATCTTAACTATATTTTGTAAATTGCCACATCGAACTTAGGGCAATGCATAGGTAAATCGAGATTTTGACATTAATTCTCATACTTATAGAATAAAGTTCCTGGTGCATTACTCCCAGGCTAAAGGGGTACATAAAATGCCTTCATCTACTCAACATTGTAAAGGGGAGTGATATTCTTGAAATTTATCTTGAAAATTCTTTAATCAAGTTAAAGAAATGGTTAATTAAATTCATATCTAAAATTTCAATTCAAATATTAATTATAAACAAATTAATAACAAAGAAAACAAGGAACATAATAAGAAAAAATAATAAAATGATTGAAATTAATTAAAAAAAATCTAAACAATTCTAAAAAAAACAATTTACAACATCAACCACAACCACAACAAGCATTTATCCAACTAAGTGGGTTCAGCTTCATGAATCCTTTCTCCATTACATCATATTAAGGGTCATATTTTCATTTAATTCTAACTCATTAAGATCATTTTTTTAACAATATGCCCAAGTTTTTTTAGCTCTACCTTTGTCTTTCTTAACATACGTGGAATCTAAAACATCTATTCTTCTAATGTGAAATTTACATAGGCTGCATGCTTGAAGATGATGACTATAACTCGAGTGGCTAATCTTAACTATATTTTGTAAATTGCCACTTCGAACTTNATCAACCACAACCACAACAAGCATTTATCCAACTAAGTGGGTTCAGCTTCATGAATCCTTTCTCCATTACATCATATTAAGGGTCATATTTTCATTTAATTCTAACTCATTAAGATCATTTTTTTAACAATATGCCCAAGTTTTTTTAGCTCTACCTTTGTCTTTCTTAACATACGTGGAATCTAAAACATCTATTCTTCTAATGTGAAATTTACATAGGCTGCATGCTTGAAGATGATGACTATAACTCGAGTGGCTAATCTTAACTATATTTTGTAAATTGCCACTTCGAACTTAGGGCGATGCATAGACAAATCAAGATCTTGACATTAATATTTCTCATACTTTTAGAATAAAGTTTCTGGTGCATTACTCCCAAGCTAAAGGGGTACATAAAATATATTCAACTGCTTAGCATTGTGAAGGGGGGTGATATTCTTGAAATATTCTTGAAATTTATCTTGAAAATTCTTTAATCAATTTAAAGAAATGGTTAATTAAATTCATATCTAAAATTTCAATTCAAATATTAATTCTAAACAAATTAATAAAAAGGAAAACAAAGAACATAATAAGAAATAATAATAAAATGATTGAAATTAATTAAAAAAAATCTAAACAATTCTAATAAAAACAATGTACAACAAAAACCACAACCACAACAAGCATTTATCCAACTAAGTGAGTTCAGCTTCATGATTCCTTTCTCCATTGCATTGTATTAAGGGTCATATTTTCATTTAATTCTAACTGATTAAGATCATTTTTTAAACAATATGCCCAAGTCTTTTTAACTGTACCTTTGTCTTTTTTAACATAAGTGGAATCTAAAACATCTATTCTTCTAATGAGATCATTAGATGGTCGACGTTTAATGTGATCAAACCATCTAAGACGATTCTCTCTAGTCTTGTCCGCCACTGGAGCTACAGAAATCCTATCACATATATTTATTTCGCATTTTGTCTCTAAGTGTCAAGACACTCATCCATTTAAGCATTCTCAGCTCAGCAACACTTATGTTTTATGCTTCTCTTTTAAAGGCCAACATTTTGCGCCATAGAGCATTTCAGGTCTCACCACTGTCTTATAAAATTTCATTTCGGTTAGTACTTTTCTATCACACAATAAACCTGATGCATTTCTCCATTTCAAACATGCAACATGAATTCTACTAATAACATCCCCATCTATATCACCACCACTTCGAACAATAGACCCGAGATATGTAAAACGATCACATCTTTTAATGATTTGCTCACCCATAATTATAACTTTGCCACTAAAGCTACTACTACTGTAGCCTACTGCTTCTAGCTTGTCAATGCAAAAGTCTTACATTTTAACATGAGATGAAAGTTTCAGAACTAACTGTTTTCATGAATATGCCGTAGCAATTTGCAATAAAAAATAAATTAAAAAAAAAAGAATAGAAAAAAAAAAAAACGGCAAAACAGTGGCTGTTGTTTCATTTTTTTCAATCCAAAAAAAGCTGTGAGCCAAAGTTGGGCCATATCCATGGTCTCACTTGCTGGATTTGGCAGTCAGAAAACAAAGGTGGCATTTACATACATATCACACAGCTCTTATATATTTACATATCTAACACCTAAACTTTCATATTTACATACATAACGCTGATAACACCAAAGTCTTTGGCTTCACATCAAAATTACCACTATCATTAGCTTTTTAATACACTTTCCGTGCTTAGGTTTTTACGATCAAAGTGTCCTACCATCCATTGCCCCCACAACTAATTAGCTCAAACGCCATAATCTTCGACCACGCATTTTGAGAGCCATTATTATATCTTTAACATTATGTTCGAACTGATGCTTTCAGGCTGATGGATTTGATGCGTCGATCAGAGTTGCAGTAAATGCCGAACATCGAGGAATAGTCTGTGACCATCATGTTTTTCGAATACTTAAGCACTGGTTGAAAGCCGGCGAGCCCGATCCTTTCTATGACCCCATGAATGATTATGTTATCCTTCCCACAGCTTTTGATATTGAGAGGCGATCAGAGGAG
>JXCR01134603.1:0-21630 GCA_002079205.1 Phalaenopsis hybrid cultivar
AGAAAGTTTGATTGTTGGTAGGGAATGGGAGAGATTAGACCTGGGTACGATAATTCCTGTGATTAGAGAGTTTATGCCAATGCTAGAGAGCATAAGGATGAAGTTCTCATTAGGATGAAGTAGGTTAATATAAGTTCTGCAAAAATCAATTCTCTTTAAATCAATCATTTTAATTGACTACAAAGATTTATAAGCAAAGAAATGTTTAGAGTTTCTAATGGTGAAAGTTTCTTTACTAGCCCTCTAGGAATAGTCAACAAGAAAGTCTAATGGCTAGACCCTAAGCTACTCAGGAGGAAACTAGACATAAACCAAAAGTGAGATCAACATGAAAATAATGCTCGAGCTTATTTTTTTAGTGCGAGATTTAAGCTCACGACCGCCGCCGTCTGTGAGATTGCTAAATTAATTGTTCTTAATTTACTCTCTCTCTCTCTCTCTCTCTCTCTCTCTCTCTCCTATTTATTAGCCACCTTCTTAGTTTCTCATTTTAAAGCTTCATCTTTGAAATGGAAAAGAAATTACTTGCAATTTTTATAGTTAAGAAGGTTTACATATACATGAAAAAGTGTAGGGTCATTTGCATTCATGCCACTTAATTCCTATGTATTTACATATGTAACTCTTAATTTTGATGTAAATCAAATGTAGTCACAAAGATAAATTGTTTTATGCAGAAGAATGATGTTTCCTCTGTTTTGAGTTTAAAATAAAATATTTCTTTTCTTGCAAGATTTAAGCCGTCTTTGAATGCAAAAATCAACTTCTGACCCGACATTCTCCGGCATAAAACAGGGGGACAGCACCCATAGAACATTATGAATGGTTAATTATGTCTTTCGGTTTAAAAAATGTGCCTAGTATATTTCAAAGGAACCTGACGGGAAATCACCAAAAACTTCTGGATCCATCGGCTTCTGGATCCATAGTATATATGTCATTCCAATAGAGTTGTGATTGAACCCTGGAACCAGATTGGTTTTGGGTATGATTGTCAATGGATATGCGACTGGATTAGGGCATCCATCCACTATTTTCCTAATATGCAGTTAATCGCAAGTACCTTATGAGAGTTGGGAGAAAGTGCTTCTTCCTTGAAAGTCGATGGATCCAGAAGTTTATTACAACACAATGCAATACCTTATGTTGTTGTGTGACGGGAAATCAGCATGCGTTCAGTTTGTAACACATATTTGAAGAAAAGTTTAACAAAGTTTCTTTCAGATTTCAGTATGTCTGTCAAATTGCCCACTTTGTGCGATGGATAAAGAGCCATAGAACCACACGTTAGTCCTAAATTATAATGAATAAAGAACGGTACAACTAAAAGGAATTATGAAAGGTTAATTATGTCTTTCGGTTTAAAAAATGTGTCTAGTATATTTCAAAGGAATAATTTGATGTAACTCTTAATTTTAAACTCAAAGAAGTGAGAGTAAACTATTTTATGCAAATGAAAATACTGCTAGAACTTATATTAATACAAGTTCTGCGAAAATCAATTCTCTTTCTGGCCTCCCTGATATTCCCAATGATGAATATTCTCTTTTCCTGCATTCTAAAGTTGACTTAATTCAGATTATTACCTTTTTAACTGATTTTTGTGGCTCTTGGCATTCTTATGACCAAAAATTGGTCAATTTTCTTGTCTCTGCTATGAACTTTGAGTTGAAGGAGTGGCATTACTTTATTTCAACCAAATTTCTCCCTCCGATCAATATGAGTGAGGTGACGAGATAGAGCGATTTTAAACTATTTTCATATAGAAGGAAAGGTCCATAGATATTGGGAGTAACATTAATATTTCCATTCATAGCATCATTAAGGGGGGTACAATGATTGGTCTTGAGCACTCTTCAGTGATTTTTTATTGTGTTTAAAGGTTGGGGTAAGTATGAATCTTGGGAGGAACAGTTCCAACCTAGCAATGGCATATGAGAGGGCTTCTTATTAGAGAGGATAGAGTTCTAGATCCGCCCACTCCAGACCCCAACCTTCCTTTTCCTACTTTACCGCCATTTCTGAAAAGCAGGCCACCTAGAATGATGATCTTGCAATTCTACAATGAGCATGACATGGACCAAAAGCTCAATTTTTATATTGATCAGCACCAAAGAGAGTGCGAGTACCAAGTATAGGCTTCAATAAACTTGGAGAGATGAAATGGCACAGCCAGAAACAAAGGGAACCTAGCACTGCTCATCTTTCAGATGCACCACCATTCTGCTACTATGTAGAGATTGTCGAGCCCATGGAGGAGAATGAGAGGGAGGATGATGATGTTGGTGAAGATTACGGCGAAGACATCCTATCCCTTCAATATGCTGACTACACTGTTGTGGTTACTCCTTGTTGTGTGCGTGTTTTTCTTAATGTTATTTGTGTTGAATATTCTTATGGATATGATGTCGGAGTTATGTGCTTATGTTGTGACTAAATGAGGTCTTTATTTACTATGAACTTGTGATGTGATATATATATTTACATACAACTATTCTTTTCTATTATGTGATTCATGAGATTTGATGTGTAAGAAATATGTGGTGTTATTTTCTATATTTTCTTGGTTGTTTGTATCAAGGTATTTCTACATGCATTTGCAAGTTACAGGCTATAGGTTGCAAGTTAGCAAGGGGGAGCATTTGGAGCAAATTTATCTTAAGTCAATTTCAGACGCCACGGTTCCCAGCCCGAGCACTTAAGCACCAGAAAAAGCACTCATTCGATTAGGGAAACTGAGAGCCAGGAAAGGAGGCACTCGAACCAGGAGAAGATTGAAGAATCGAGAAGAAAGTCGGTGCAACAACTAGGCCCCCAAAGTAGAAATTTGGCGCCCACACTGGCGCATAGGAGCCTAAACATGATCCCTTTTATGCCATTCAAGACCAAAAACTCGAAAAATTTACGCTCCAAGTTGGTGCCTAAGTGCCTAGGTATCTAATACCGACTTTCAGAAATTTTAGAGGTTTAATGTCCATTAGGCAATACGATTGGTTTAAAACCTTAAAATCAATGAATTAGGTGAGCGGTCCCGATTATTTTTCCCAACGCAAAACAATGTGAGAGTGTTGAGGGGAATTTGAGAGTGTGCGTGAGAGTGTTCGGGAGATATTAATGAGTTAATTTAACCATTTTAAGATGATGAATGTTGTTAAGCGGAGATACATTGTAAAGGAGAATACTTGTGGAGCAAAGCAAGAATTTATCGGATTTCATTGTTCTTACTCTTGTGCAACTTGATTTTTCTTAATTTTAATTGGAAATTCTATTGCATTCATTTCTCGTGCTTAGGAACTAAATTCTTCCCTCCCTTGAATTGATAATCTAAGTAACTTAGAATTATCCATGTTATGTGATTGTTAAAATCTTNTTTCTCGTGCTTAGGAACTAAATTCTTCCCTCCCTTGAATTGATAATCTAAGTAACTTAGAATTATCCATGTTATGTGATTGTTAAAATCTTCTAAAATATGTTGATATGTTCACTTTGCAAGTTTCACTTACTTCCAAATTTGACACTTAGAATGTTAAAATCTATTGTCAACAAAACCACAGAAGAAGGCTAGTGGAACGATTAAATTAATTTAAAATGTTCTAGGAGAATAGAAATATTCTTACTATGATAGTGCAATTAATAGGAAAACATGGAATCTTAGGATTTTTTACCAAGTTTAGAAGACAAAATTGTAATATAAAACCCAAGAACTTCTTATGACCTTGGAAGAGGCGAGTTGAACTGCTCCCAATTGTGGACAATTTTTAAATCACTTCGATAACTCTAGGTTTCTTAGGACCAATTCAAGGGAGGTTCTCTCCCTTGATAGAAAACACTACTCTCATTCCTTAGGATTTTAATTTTGTAAAATTAGGATTTTAGAAAATTTAAAACTCACAATTTTTTTACTCTCTAAATTAGACCTAGGATTAGTAAACTAGAAATTTCACCTTTTTGGAAATTAACAAGTTCTTCGTGGGATTGATACACAGACTCAAAAATAAGTATACTCTTTGATCGACACTTGTACTTATGCGGTTGACGTCTGGTTCGCCACAGTGCAAATCACCCTCTTTCTAGGGTACAATTGCACACTAACATTTTTGAAAGAAATATCTCACTCCTTTGCCCCAAAACTTCTACTACTTTCCCCCATGGACCTCTTTCTTGGCTCTTCTCATTCCACATAGTAAGTACTCTGGAAGAAGAGAGTTATGTGATAGAAGTGCAAGCACAAAAAGGTTACAAGAGATGTGGCCCATTTTATAAAAATGAGTAATGAAAATTCTAAATATTGACTTGTAATCAGAGATAGAGAAGGCATACATGGATGAAAGAAGTTATCAACAATTGCATATTCTTAAGAAATTTGCATTTGTTGGCATCAATTTTCAAATGATTTTTTATTGTTAGTGATCATTCATGAGAGGCGTTATGTGATAATAACCACTATTAAAAGCTCACTTTAGCCATGAAACGTGCGCATCATGTCACTCTGCCAAATTATGGTAGTGTTGTGCACTCGTCTCTAGCCCAGAACAAAAGCCTGATTGAAATTTCAGGATTCGATTCAACATTTCCACAATAACTACAGCATGACAGCTTACTTCTACTAGTTGTTTCTCTTATTTGTAGCTTATTAATTTTTCATTCTCTCTCACTGGAGTCGGTCATTTTTCAATGGTTCTGTTCAGCACACTCTTGCCCGCTAATTTCTTCCATGTTTATCACTAGTTATCACTACTATTGGCAATTGTTTTTTTTGGGGAAATTTCATAAGTACCACCCAATTCTTATGTAATTACACATATCTAGCACCTAAACTTGGATTTTTACATTTATAACACCAAAATATGTCATGCCATACCAAAAATACCACCATTTTAACTTTTAAAAGATAAAATACACATTTTTATGCATAGGTAAGGTGGTAAGTATGTAAAAATTAATATTTAGGTGTTAGATATGTAAATACATAGGAATTGAGGGTATGTATGTAAATCTTTCAATTTTTTATTACTCACAAGCTTCTTCTCCATAAAGTTTCTTGGTGTCTTCTCTGCTTTTTTCACAAGTGCCTCATCTTCACTCTCCCTCGCTTCACATCTTGTCCATCTCTTAATCTCTAACTGATCTCTCAATCTCACAAGAATTCTCGATTTACAAGCATTTTTTCATCACTTCATATTACATTATATGGTCCATGCATGTCTGCAGACATACAAATATGCATGCAAGCATTGATAACTCTAATTGTAAAAGCATCGCTTTCTTATGTGAATTAAGGGAAAAAAAAAGAGTATTTACATAGTACACAATTCTTATGTATTTACATCTCAGGCCTAAACTTTCATATTTACACACATAACACTCAAATAATAACACATCAAAAATAACAATATTATCATTTTTCAAAAATAATGAAAAAAAAAATTCATGATAGGTTTAAAGCACCAAAGTGCTATGTATGTAAATATGAAAAATATTTGTGTGAGATGTGTAAATGCATAAGAATTGTGTGCAACGTATGTAAATTTCCCAAAAGAAAAACATGATAGCATTACACATTACGCTTTAAGAAGAATTGTGATAGTTTGATCGATAGTACGGGCATGCACACACAGAGAGAAAGAGAGAGAGATTTTCTCGAGCATACCAAATTCTACAATCTTTAGAAGCCATCAATAAGTTTCACCAAAAAATCTGAAAACTCGAAGATAAACTGTCAACATCTTTGATAGTGCTAGTGTGATTACAAAGAAAAATCACATATCTTTTGAAGTCCACTTAAAATTTAACTTTCTTCTTATTTATTTACAAATAAACATCATTGATATCACTATATATTTTTAATAATTCATGTATCAAACTCGAAGTGATTTGAAGGGCTGGACACCACCAAAAAATAAAAATAAATAAATAAATAAATTTCATGCAATGGAACCCCCCACTTGGAAACTTCCATAACTGGATGATCGGCAAACTTACAGTGGCATGACATGGAGTATGCCACTAGAGAAAACAATGTTGAGAGGAATGGATGAAAAGGTGTACTTCACTTTTTAAGAGTTAAAATGGTGGTATTTTTGATGTGATATGAACTATTTGGGTGGTATAAATGTAAAAAATTAAAGTTTAGGTGTTAGATATGTAAATACATATCGATTGGGTGGTATGTATGTGAATGGCCCTTATTTCTTTCAGTACGTCTCAACAGATACGAAGCATAAACCGGCAAGTTAACATTCAATCAAATAAAAAAATATTGAAGGTTGCAAACCCATTTCTCTGGAAATCAACAGGGGGATTCAACTGCAATTGTGAAAAAAATATTTCATTGATAAAAAAGTTCATGTTATACCCATAAGTATCATCTTATAAAAGGCGCTAACGAATATAAAGCGTCAAAAATTAAAAAAAAAAATGTTAAATAAACAGTATAATAGTTAAAATCATCGCCATCACAATGCATGAAAAAGAAAATTAAACCGGCCTATAATAAAGTCACATTACAATGTAATTTCAAAGCTGGTACATGCAAATCATAAATGTTGAATATAAATTGCATAAAACATGGAAAAACTGCATGATCAGTTAACTAACAACCGAGTTAACAGATATTGTCAAAGGTTAGTAAAATCAACTTTTTGTAATAAATTCATTTTTATAACTTACAAACTAAAATGGGAACAGGCAATGCAATCTTGCCAACATCATCGTCTGCTTGCATTATCTTCTTTATTCTTGACTGAACATGACAAAGAAGGATTAGGAAAATCAGTTTTGAAAGTCACAGTGACATAGTATCATTACTAGTCCCATATAATAAAAAGAGCCATTTACATAGTTACCACCCACACCCAATTCCTATGTATGTACATATCTAACACTTAAACTTTACATTTCACATTTATACCACCTGAATCTTTCATATCACGTCAACAATACCATCACTTTTACTTTCAAAAAATGAAAAACAAATTTTCATGCAGCATAATAAGGTGGCATGTATGTATAAATTAAAGTTTAGGTGTTGGATATGTAAATGCATAGAAATTGAGTGGTATGTATGTAAATCTTCGTAATAAAAAAATCAAACAATGGCACTAAAAAAAAAAAATCTACATTAGTGACATGTTGGATAAATGATAAAAATATATATAACTACCTTTCGAGCTTCCTAGGCTAAATGTTTCCATGCAAGCATTTGTACACAACAACTACCAAAATACAAAAAAATTATTAAGGGTCTGTTTGGGAGCGCTTTTTAGGTGCGACGCGGTCATTTGCCGCAACTTTTCGCGAAAGTTATCTGTTTGGTTCGCGACTTCGGGCATTTAGGCGGCGGAAGCGGAGCGAAAACGGGCCGCGGCATTACCATCGCGTCTCCCGCTTTCGACCAAAATTTTTACCCCTTACCCCGCATCTACCCTCGGTGATTTCCCGCTGCTTCCCCGCGTCTACCCTAGGTGATTCTCCGCTGCTTCCCTCGCGTCCCCTTCTCCTTCTCCTTTTTCGTCGTCCCTCGACCGACATAGCTAAGGTAAGAAGAGTCGTTTTCTTCTATTTGCGGATCTGAGGAAGGATGTGCGTTTTGCGGCTCCTAATGTTTTCTCTTTCTCACCTCTTTTCTGTTTCTGTCATTTTTCCTTTCTCATTCTTTCCTGTGGTGGATCTGTAGCTTATTAACGAAGTATGGCTTTAGTTTGATCTTTTGGCACACGAAAAAATACTTCATTTTATTCTTACCTGAATCGAGCCCTTAGATTTGGGATCAAATTAGCATTGTCCATCCAAGTTGCAGATCTTGCGCCCATTTAAGCATGTATGCAGTGTTACATTAGAGATTGTTTTGTAGAAGCACTATAGATGCAATTACATGGCTGTTGGATCAATTACTGTAGAAGCACTTATAACTTAGAAGTATATGCTCTGTGTTCATTTGAGAAAGACTTAATTACATGGTTGTAGATCTTGCGCCCATTTAACCATCAAATACATGGTTGTTGGATCAATTACTGTAGAAGCATTTATAACTTAAAAGTATATGCTTTGTGTTCATTTGAGAAAGACTGAATTCTATTCTTTATAGCCTCATAAGAACTATGTTATCTATTTTGCTACTCATTTGAAATAATTGCTTCTCGGTTTGGCTAGTTTCTTAAATATTTGTTTGAACTCATCAAGTTGGTTATTTATATGGTTGTGTTAAATGGATTTTGTGGATTTAAACATGTTTCTCACATGCAAAAAAAAGGGAAGAATGTCTGGTCTTTAGTTTTTGGGATTTTGTTTGATTGCTAGATACATTTTTATTTGTTGAACCTTCAAACTAGAGGGGTTTCCTTCGGTTTGGTTTGAAGCTGAACCTTGAAATTGATAGTTTTTTTATTTTTTTTACTTTGGTTTGATGGAGCCGGGTTTTTGGAACTCTGATGGTTGTTTTGCTTGGGTTTGCTGAAGCCGAACCTTCATAAATTCATGAAAATTGCGAAAATCTTATGCGGTGTTATATTAGAGATTGTTTTGTGGTTTAAGCATGTATTCATCTGCTAATGGAAGATTGTCGTTTTGAAAGTACCATTCGAAAAAGGATATACATATATAGCATTGGGTTATACATGAATCAGATAGTTTAACAGTTCTTTACGATTTCAAATCATCGGGTTATACATTTTAGTTTGATTATTCCTTTCATGAATATAAAAGGATTACATATATAGCATACACAACTTTTTTCCTTGTCGATATGTTTGTTTTATGGTGAAAATTGATCATTATATTCTTCATGAGAGTTGGATTATTGTAAGGAAGAATTCATTGTTATATCTTCCTTGATTAGGGGTCAGTGAATGTATGAGTTATATTTCATGGGGTGAATTTGTTGATTCACCTAACTTTCTCTAGTGTTCTTTCAATCGGTTTAAATCATATGAGGATTTTATGCTTGTTCTGACCCGTATGGATTGCGAAAGCATCTTCTTGGCTCTTAGTGAATGGATCCATGAGATATGTTTCTTTTAAGGAGCCAATATTTTATCTCATATTATTCATGGTTTTTTTTTTGAGAACTTGGTAATTTCCGAAATGAATACATGGTTGTTGGCTCAATTACTGTAGAAGCACTTATAACTAAGAAATATATGCTCTGTGTTCATTTGAGAAAGACTGAATTCTATTCTTTATAGCCTCTTAAGAACTATGTTATCAATTTTGCTGCTCATTTTGAAATAATTGCTTCTCGGTTTGGCTAGTTTCTTGAATATTTGTTTGAACTCATCAAGTTGATTATTTATATAGTTGTGTTAAATGTATTTTGTGGATTTAAACATGTTTCTCACATGCAAAAAAAAAGGGAGGAATGTCTGGTCTTTTGTTTTTGGGATTTTGTTTGATTGCTAGATACATTTTTATTTGCTGAACCTTCAAACTAGAGAGGTTTCCTTTGGTTTGGTTTGTTGAAGCTGAACCTTGAAATTAATAGTTTTTTTTTATTTTTTAACTTTGGTTTGATGGAGTCGGGTTTTTGAAACTCTGATGGTTGTTTTGCTTGGGTTTGTTGAAGTCGAATCTTCAGAAATTCGGCAGCCTTCCTTTACTTTGATCAGCTAAAGTTATATATTTGAAATTATGGCTAACTTGTTTTTTTTTTAAAAATTGGGCATTATAGAAAACTTGGCTTGGCCCCGTAAGCAATTGTGATAGTAATATTTCTATGTTATCTTTACACCTTACTTGTTTTGCATTGCTCCAGTACTTGGCAAGCTGGCAGTGGTCCTCGCAACATTTTTTTTTTTTTGCTTCGGGCTACCTGTTTATTAGATATGTTGTCGGCTTCGAAGAGGTGCGTGGGAGGGAGTAATGTATTATGCTTCTGGGAGGGAGTAATGTATGAATCATTATGGGAGTAATGTACGATGCTTCTATTATGCCAGATTCCTGGGATGGGATCCATCATGACAGCATTTGGTTTCTATATGTTGCTGGTTTTTTTGTGCTTCTGGGAGGGAGTACTGTATGAATCAAAGCTTTGTATCTTCTTCTTTGATGCTATAATAAAGTTGTTGGCCTCCTTTGCCGTGGATGTAGGTCATGTTGACCAAACAACTTTAAATTTTGTGTCCTTTTTTAGTTTTTATGCTTTCTTTAATCATTTTTTTAATCGAATATGATATTGTTGTGTTTTATTTCTTTGCTTCATCGTAGCAGTAACATGGCTGGTAAGGCTAAAGAACATAGTTCGCCAACACTCTGGGAAAAAGAAATCAAATTGTTGTTTTGCGACCTCTGTATCAAAGAAATTGAACTGGGCAATAGACCAACAACGTTTTTCAATAAAGAAGGTTAGCATAATATCATTAAAAATTTTAAAGACTTCACGGGACAGAAGTACGACAGGCTGTAAATGAAAAACAATGGGATCAACTAAAGAAATATTGGAAAATTTGGAAGGATTTAAAACGTGGTTCAACTGATTTGGGTTGGGATCCAATAAAGCGAACCATTGATGCTTCGGAAGAGTGGTGGGTAGAAAGGCTCGCGGTAAGTAAATTTTATTTTTCATAATTTGTATAATCTAATTCTCTTTCAGGACTGAACAAAATGATTTGGGTTTTTTTTTCCAGGTGGTGCCCGCAGCAAAAAAGTATAAAACTTGTGGGATTGAACCTGATTTGGAGGAGAAGTTAGACTTGATGTTCGAGGGTGTCGTTGCCACAGGGAAATATGCATGTGCTCCCAGCGAGATGGGATTTGGTGAAACACGGGACAATATTGTTGTCAGCTTATCAGATGATTCACCTGAATTCCCAAGTTCAGGTCCCACTGAGATTCAATCTACGAACCGCTCTAAGCGATCTAGGTTCGAGAGTAAAAAAAAGGGTGGAGCTGCGACTATCAGAAACAAGATATCATGCCTGATGGATTCTTCCAATGATGCCCCTCATAAAGTGCAGAAAACATCAATTAATGAGGTTGTGGCTATTCTAGAGCAGGATCCGAGTATTGCAGCGGATGATGAGCTATACTACTTTGCTGTTGAGCTGTTTCAAGATTCGGTGCAGAGAGATTTTTTCACAGCAATTGCCAAAGAGCGAAGGGTGTCGTATCTACGACATTTTTATGAGCGCAGGAAAATTTGAATGGACTTTTTTAGTAGTTGCTATGTCCTTATTTGAACAGTTTATGAGAAGACGTGGTTATTTGAACTGTTGTTCATTGAGATTTTTCAGTTTAATTTGTTTTGAACATATAACTGTCTTCATGAAAACTGCGTAAATTTTTATCCGTTGATAAAAGTTCCTTAGAATTCCGTACCTCTCATCTACACTGAATGCTTGTGTTATTACTTGCCACATGTTAAATTATATAGTTATGTTCCTAATGATGATTAGTTTAATAATTTATTTTTCTTTGTCAAAATATGTCCAGTATAAATCATTATGGACCCAAACCAAGTACGTCGTAGAAGGAGAAACGCAGCTATCAACTTGCTCGTAGAGTACTACAACACATACATCGACCGTTCCCCATGTTACACATCATCACAATTTGGAGACAAATGGGTAACGGAAATGCTTGTCGGGCATCCCACAAGATTTCACAACTTGTTCCGCATGACACAAGAAGTTTTTACAGATCTTTTAGCAGAACTCGTAGGATCTCATGGCCTCCATGGGTCTATGAGAATGACTGACCGTGAGGTGTTGACGATTACTCTTTATATATTATCACAGAACGAGTCAATGCGTGGTGCGATGGAACGCTTCAAGCACTCATCAGAGACGATTAGCAGGTACTTCTCAGTGGGCTTGAGTGCTTTGGTGAGCCTCGCAAAACAAGTCATAAAGCCAATAGATCCAACGTTTTCACGAACTCCTACAGAGATTCGCCAAGATCGACGCTACATGTCATTCTTTAAGGTACTGATTTAATCTTATATTAATGAAGTTTAACATGAATGTAGGACATTAATTAATTAATTACTAGAGCTAAATGTTTAGGATTGCATCGGTGCGATAGATGAAACACATGTTGATGCACGGGTTTCAAATGATAAGAAAGTTGCATTTATCGGACGTAGTGGAACCACAACGCAAAATGTCATGGCAGTTTGCGACTTTAATATGTGTTTCACATTTATCATGCCTGGTTGGGAGGGTAATGCCCATGATCGTAGGATTTTCAAGAGTGCAACACGGAATCCTCATTATAGTTTTCCTCATCCTCCTCAAGGTATGTTACGCCGCGAAATATTTATTGTATTTTTTTAAAATGTGGAACTCAAGGTTCAACATCTTATAGGAAAGTATTATTTGGTGGATGTCGGTTATCCGTTGCAGCGAGGGTATCTCAAACCATATCCTGATACGAGNGGAAGGTGCAACTGAAATGGCGGTCATTCGAGAACAAATTACTAATGCGTTGGTTAATATGTGATTGATTTGCAATTTGTTAGAAAGACAAAATAATTGTAACTTACGAGTGTTTGGTAGTAGAAGTTACTTTATTGGCACTGGTGATGTAATAAATAACTTTGTTAAGGATTAAAGCTTTTTATAGATGAATATGGAAGATCCTTTTACGGATTACAATGCCCTATATTATTTGCATTTAGCTGGAAGTTGTTTAGATTGTCATGCACAATATGATGTTAAAAAATTGAGTGTTACCCAAGAAAATATGTAAGTTTAGATGTCTAACATGTTGAGACAAGAATTATGTGGTATTTATGTAAATGCTCTAAGTTATATCAACTTTTGAAGAATTCAAAATGAAGAATTAATTTTATGCTTCTAAAATATAAGTTTCTAAATTTTTATATGTATAGAGAAATTAATATTTGTATACATTGATATATAGATAAAGATAAATTTTAAACCTATATGTTTTCAAAATTACAAATTTTTTTAAAAAAATTTCTATAAAAACGAATATATTTCAATTAATTAATTAAGAAATAATATTTTTATAAATTTTATGTATATTAAACCCATATTTATACAAATAAATCAAAATTTTAAAACAGTTTTAACAACCATGGGCAGTTTGGTCATTTTCACATGAAACAGCTAGCTCACAACATTTTTCACGCAGCTGCACCAAACAGACAGTCAGCTTTCCCGCAACTGCTTCCCCACAGCTGCTTCCTGAGGCAACGCAGCTGCAGCTGAAAAGTTGAGAATCTGCAGCTGCGCCAAACAGACCCTAAAGCTCAAGTTTTCTTTCTTAAGATTCAAACAATCAAAACTTAAAAGAATAGCACACAGCTCTAATGTATTTGTATATCTCATATCTAAACTTTCATATTTACACGCATAACATACAAATCTTCAATATCACATCAAAGAAAAAACTATTACAGCTTTTAAAAGTGAAAATACCTTTGCAAAGGCTTAAAGCACCAAAGTGCTAGGTTTGTAAATATGAAAGTTTAGATGTAAGATATGTAAATACATAAGAATTGGGTGCTATGTATGTAAAATTCCCATAAATAAATAAACCATTCCATCTATTGAAAAAGCTAAAGAGTAATGCCTCTGATGCAGGACTCCATGGGTGGCCGGCTGAATCAGCAAGACAGAATCCGGCCCAGCAGAAGGCTGGACTGGTTGGTCTGCTTAGGGCAGGAATTATCGCCCCTTTTCTCTCCTTTACGCCTAATCTAATCCCCCCTTAGAGAGGATCCCCTTCCTATTCTATCGCTTGCCTTTTACATCTCCTTCCTATTTCTATTTCTTTCCTTTTGCAATTCCTTCCTATTCCATTGTTTGTCNATTCCAATTCCTTCCTATTCCAATTCCTTCCTATTCCATTGTTTGTCATTTCCATCCCTTTCATATTTCTATTTTTTTCCAATTCCAATTCCCCTTTCCTATTTCTATTTCTTTCCATTTCCAATTCCAATTCCATCCTATTCTATTTCTTGTCCTTTCTATCCCCTTTCCAATTACTAGTTCTTTCTAATTCCAATTCCTTCACATTCTAAACTACTAGCAACTATTATATGTGTTGTTTGAGTGTTTTAGATTTAGTTTTTGGATTATCTCTAATTTATGTTTGCTGCCTTTGCAGCATTTCTCCCTTCCGAGAGTTGTACCCGCAGTGAGAGGTGCTCAGACTGTAACTTGTCTGATGCGGTGATCTTCTCCAAAGGTTTGAGGGGTGCTCCGGTTGTAACTCGGCCCGCTGGGATAGTTATCATTCGTTTGTTCCGGTTATGATTTGCTGCCATCTTCCTATCCTGCTGCTGTCCAGCCATCCAACCGCCTTCCAGCAGTCGGNATTCCAATTCCTTCCTATTCTATTTCTTGTCCTTTCTATCCCCTTTCCTATTTCTACTTCTTTCTAATTCCAATCCCTTCATATCTAGCGACTATTATATGTGTTGTTTGAGTGCTTTAGAGTTAGTTTTTGGATTGTCTCTAATTTCCGTTTGCTGCCTTTGCAGTATTTCTCCCTTCTGAGGGTTGTACCCGCAGTGAGAGGTGCTCAGACTGTAACTTGTCTGACGCGGTGATCTTCTCCAAAGGTTAGAGGGGTGCTCCGGTTGTAACTCGGCCCGCGGGGATAGTTATCATTCGTTTATTCCGGTTATGATTTGCTGCCATCTTCCTATCCTGCTGCTGTCCAGCCATCCAACCGCCTTCCATCAGCCGGTCCTTCCATTTCCCGCTATTGTCCAGCCATCCCGCCGCCTTCCAGCAGTCGGTCCTTCCATTTCCTGCTGCTGTCCAGCCGTCCTGTCGCCTTCCAGCAGCTGGTCCTTCCGTTTCCAGCTACTATCCAACCGTCCGACCACCTTACAATAGCCACTCCTTGTGTTCCAGGTGTTGTCTGGCCGTTCCGCTGCCTTTCAGTAGCCGGTCCTTCTGTTTCCAGTTGCTCTCCAACCATCCAGCTGCAGTCCAACAGCCACGCCAACCTTCCAGGACCTTNAAGCAGCTGGTCCTTCCATTTCCTGCTGCTGTCCAACCGTCTGACCGCCTTACAATAGCCACTCCTTGTGTTCCAGGTGTTGTCTGGCCGTTCCGCCGCCTTTCAGTAGCCAGTCCTTCTGTTTCCAGTTGCTCTCCAACCATCCAGCTGCAGTCCAACAGCCACGCCAACCTTCCAGGACCTTCCGACAACACAATCGCTACCTGCTGTTAGCTACCGCCAGCATACAGCAGCTTCCTTTTTGCCATCCGGATCTGCCGCCGTTCTCTAGAGGGGGTCATTTCTGTCTTTTAAGTTTTTGTCCTTTTCTTATTTTGCAGTCATCATTGTTGCTTACTGTTTGTATGTTCCTGCGTTATTTCTATTAAAGAGCCGTCTTGTACTTTCTTTGAAATTCAACAATAATATTTGTCGTTTGGTCAAGGTTTGGGTTAGCTCTGGTATCATTTGACATCAAAGCTAACCCAACACTAGACCTATCCTAGGGTTCTGTAGCATCCACCTCACTCACACCACCTCCACAAAAAAAAGAGTTCTCTTTCTTCCCACTTTCATTGTTTTCCCACCTTCAACCCACCTCCCAACCTCAAACCATAATCATGCCACCACGAAGATACGTATCAGAACCTACCCGACGCAAGATATAGCAGGAAATCAGTCGTCTGCAACAGAGAAGTTGAATGGGATGACGAGATCCAGGGAGAGATAAGGAATACATGCCATGCCACTTTGGGATTCATTATCAGCGGAGGCCGAGAGAGGTATCAAAGGGTAAAAGGGACTTCCAAGATTTCAACACCCTAAATCAACCCACACATGAAATCACAAGGACTTCGACATCAAAGTGGATCTGACAATGTTTGAAGGAGGCATAGATTCAGAATCTTCGAATATAAGGATGTGCTAGAGGATAAGCGGGTAAACTTGGTGGTCGTCAAGTTGAAAAAGGGCACCTGCCACATATGAAATATCTTCCGCCTCATTACCGCCAGGACATGTTTCTGAAACTTCACAATCTACAACAACGAGGCCTTTCAGTAGAGGAGATCACAACTCAGTTTGACCACTTACAGATGAAATGCAAGCTGGCAAAGCCAAAAAAGCACATTGTAGCCCGGTATCTTGGGGGCCTGAAGCTCACTATTAGCAACTTGGTGTAGCTACAACCATATTAGATCCATAGAGATATTCAAACTCTAGCCCTGAAGGTGAAAAGACAACAAGAACGGAGCAGGCAGTAATCGTCNGAGCCAGAAAAGCACACTGTAGCCCGGTATCTTGGGGGCCTGAAGCTCACTATTAGCAACTTGGTGTAACTACAACCATATTGGATCCATAAAGATATTCAAACTCTAGCCCTGAAGGTGAAAAGACAACAAGAACAGAGCAGACAGTAATCGTCCTTCAAGCAGCAACCGATAGTCACCGACAATTATCATGACCAACAAGGATATCTCGGGAGGAAGAAGAAAGCCCAAACAAAGAAATGACAAGTCAGATCAGAGTGGGAAGAAACCGAAAAAGAGTAGCTCAACCTATACAGTAATTATCAGCAATGCTTCAAATGTCATGGATATTTGCACATCACCTCAAACTGTTTGAGCAGGGCGTGGGTGTCATGGAGGAGGTTAGAGACGATGAGACAGCTAAGGAACCAAGTGACGCATACCATCTACCACCAGATGAAGGAGAGGATCTTTTCATTCGACGAGTCTTACAGACTGAGAATATGAGAGATTCACAATGGTTTTGTTGTATTATATTCTACTCCTGCTGCACTATGAACAGGAAGGTGAAAAGTCTCATCATCGATGGAGGGAACACTATAAATATGACAAATACACTGATGGTGGAGCAATTGGGACTCATGACTCAGAGTCACACCCAGTCATATTCGCTAACAAAACTGAAGAAATAAAATAGGGTCAGCATTGATAGGATGTGTCTAGTGGAGTTCTCGATTAGACACCAGCTGCAAGATTAGATGTGGTGCGACGTGGTCACCATGAATATTTGTCGCCCTTTGTTGAGGAGACCATGATAATTTGACAGTAGCTCAGCACGATTGCTCCAAAAACACCTAATCCACCAAGGAGGGCAAATGCATCATACTTCTTCCTTTAGCAGAGCCCGAGATCACAGGAGCCCTTGCCAGCACAGGAACATCAGTGGGACCAATTTTGGTAATGACAAGGGTTGAGAGGACTGAGGGATAATCATCTGGCACGGGACAACCACGACGAAGAGCATTTCAACATATCACGGCCGATACCGTACCGCCATGGCCACCACCGTCGAGGAGGTTCGGAGCCAGCTCATTTCAATAGAGGGGTCCTTGAGATAGCGGTTCGATATGGATGAATGCTCGCAAGTTGAGAAAACTCTTTTAGAATGTTGGGGAACAGTGCAGTAGACAATGGAAACTCGGTGAGGCCAGAACAACAGACGAAGAACCAGAAGCTTCGATGGGTAAAGTCAAAGCTCTCCCAACCTCTGAAGACTGACGCGGGACTCCTTGGACGGCCCTAAATCAGCCGGTACAGATTCTAATCCAACAAGAGCTTGGACCGGCCGACTTGCTTAGGGCAGGAATTGCCGCCCCTTTTCCCTCCTTTATGTCTAATCTAATCCCCCTTATAGATGATCCTCTTCCTATTCTATTGCTTGCCTTTTCCATCCCCTTTCCTATTTTTATTTCTTTCCAACTCATTCCTCTTCTATTGCTTGACTATTCCATCCCCTTTCTTAGTTCTATTTCTTTCCAATTTTAATTCCTTTCAATTCGATCACTTGCTCTTTTATCCCTTTTTCTATTTCTATTTCATTCCAATTCCAATGCCTTCATATTCTATTGCCTGCCTTTTCTATCCTCTTTCCTACTCTACTTCTTTCCAATTCCAATTCCAATTTCTTCCTATTCTAAACTACTAGCACTCAAACTAACTGTAAAGCACTCAAATTACATGGGCTTTGCAATCTCTTAGTAAATTTTCATTATTTCATTTTCAAGATGCTTGCTCTAGAGACATGCAATTAAATATGTTAGGAAGGGAGATCTATGTCAAATCCTCATCTAAATACCCTCTCAAAGGCTGGAACTTATTTGAATATTTTAATGAGTTCAAAGGTGCATGCAAGGAGAACATTGTGTTGAAGTGATCTTGTTTATGAGATTGTTCTTAGGGGTTTTCTTTGTTTCGAGACTTGAAGAAGTTAGGAATTTTTAAGGGCTTATGAGAGTTATTTCATTTTGTACACTTTTTTTGGTTTCTTTGATGATGGATTGAGTCCTCACCAAAATTTTGTGAATGTAAAGATATTAGTGTCTTTTTTATGCCGTTTGTTTTCTTTCTCTTCTATGTTCGTTTGTGGCAAATTATACTCGCAATTGGTGATGTTTCTACAATCAACTTTGGTGCTCTCATCACAACATGCTCAATGCTCATTGACAAGTCCAACTCTTATATTGTGAAAAGCTTTAAATTTCCATGCATTGCTTGAAATATTTTATGAAGATTTACATACATACATGATACTACTCAATTCTTATGTATTTACATGTATAACAACTAAACATCAATTTTTACATATGTACCAACTTACCGATGCATGAGAATTTGTATTTCACAATTTAAAAGTTAAAATGGTGATATTTTTATATGATATGAGAGAATTGAGTGGTTTAAATGTAAAAAATCAAAGTTTACAGGTTAGATATTTAGATACATAAGAATTGAGTGGTGTGTATATAAATGCACCAAAACTAGAATAAATCCTATTTATTAGAATCGAACCGTCCATAGGAGCAAGCAAGACTAGCTCAAATGATGAAGGCTTCGTATTTACTAAAAATGAAACATGCTTAAATAATAATCTCAACATATATCCAATCGACTGAAAACTAATAGAAGAGCAAGTTTTTAATTCAAAGATGGCCAGCTTCTAACCTAAAACTTTCTGTTTGGCGGCCAACTCCACCGCTTTAGAGCAGACCACCAGCAATTCGTAGCCATCTAAGCCTACNGAACTTTCTGTTTGGCGGCCAACTCCACCGTTTTAGAGCAGACCGCCAGCAATTCGTAGCCATCTAAGCCTACCGATCAACAAAGCATGCTAAGCAAATCAATCATATAACTGCAAAACTTTCTCCCCGCACTTGAACAAAGTCAAAAGAAGTAAACACTGAACACAAAGAAGAACCAACAATCAAAACACTCATAAGCAGCTCCAAATTACTGAAACAAGAAGCCAACTGATCAGATGAGAAGAGACGACTCCAGATAAAAAACCCTAATAGATCTTAAACCCTAGAAATTACAGATTCTCTCGTGTCAATAGATTCCTACTTGGATACTACAAAAGATCAAAAAAAAAAGAAAAAAAAAAAACCTATCAGCTCCTTCTTCCTCATGGATCTCAATGATGGGAAAGCAGGGATCGCAGAGAGGGCTTACCGCGGGGAATCGAGTGCCGAGCTTCTTCCTCATCTCCGATGATATCTACCCCTCGATTTGTCTCACTCACTATCTCCCTCTCGAGCTCGGACTGATCTATTTCGATTTAACCAAATTCGAGCATAAACACAGCCCAATTTCTCCAGATCTCCGCACCACAATATAGCTCTGATTCCGCATTACTCGTCCACAGTTTCTTATGAGTCAAGCCAACTAGTCTAAAACCGACCAAGTCACAAAACGAATTAGAACACCAACATGATCGAGTGATCTAAGCACAAGTAGTCATATCGAAAATGCGGTCCATCTAGTGGGCTCGATGTGATAGTCTATCTCATAGTGAAGCCGACCACACGGAAAAGCCGGTTTATTAAAATTATCTTTGACCGTTGAGTGGAGACCCGAAAGACTCCTCACTATAGATCGAATATAGTCAATCGAACTGATCAACCGACCAAACACTATCGACTAAGCTCATCCGACTGAGTTAACCCCGTTGATTCTAGTCAAAAAAAAAGCTTGGTCGATCGAGTCAGATAGCGGTTAGACAAAAAGTCGCACTTGTAAACTACAAGAAATACCCTAGTACATATCTCTTCCAAATGGGGCAAAAATCTAATATCACATTTGCACTATCTCATATAAATATGGGAAATATTATGAAGAACAAACAATATCAAACACTATTCATTATTGTTCATTTCTCCTTCTCTCTAAAGCACACTCAATTTTTTTGAATGTGATTCATAAGACAATTGCAGGTAGAGGTGTAAACGAACCGAACACAAACAAACAGAACTTGTGTTTGTGTTTAGTTCGTTTGAAATTTAGTTTGTTAGAAATAAGATCGTGTTCGAAATTGTTCGTGAAGTCAGTGTTCGCGTTCATTTCTTAACGAACGAGCCGAATACGAGCTGTTCACGAACGACGAACCAGTTTGACATCCCTAATATTAATATATATAAATAATATATTATATTAATTATATAACTTATATTATATAAATATATAATATCTATATTTGTATATTGCTAATATAGTATATTAATATAATAATATTAATAATTTATTATATATTATAATTTATAAAATTTAATTTTTTAAAATATGATAATTTTTTAATATATAATTATTTTATATTTCGAACAATAAAGATTCGAATACGAACGAACGCATCAATGTTCGTGTTTAGTTCGTTTAACTAACCAAACGAAAAAAATTTGTTCGTGTTTGTCTCGTTTACTTATCAAACGGATCGAACACGAACTCATTGGAGAACCGAACACGAACTGTTCGCGAACAACAAGCTTTTTTGATAGCCCTAATTGCAGGATCAACAATAAGTCTATAGGAAATTAAAAATAAAACAAGATTTACATACACACTACTCAATTACTATGTATTGTACATCTCGCCTAAACTTTAATTTACATGAGTTTATATGCATATGATCTTTCTATGCATGAATAATATATTTTTTATTTTTTAAACATTAAAATAATGATCTTTTTGAAATTTAATTTCATTATAGCTGAATAGGAAATTTACATGCATACCACACAATTCTCATGTATTTACATTTCTAACATCTAAAATTTGATATTTACATTTATAACATTTTGGCAGGATAAACATATGCATTTTCATTCCATGTCATGAATATATGTATTTCATATTTAAAAAATTGATAATAATTATATATTTAATGCAATATTAAAAATTTGAAGGTTAGAAATGTAAATTTAAAATTTTGGTGTAAATAGATAGCAATTTTGTAGATGTAAATGCCCCAAGAAAAAAAGTCACGTGCACGATCACGTGACTATATTTAATGAGGAAAACTTTATTACAATTCGATGATAAGGATATGAATCATGGTTGATGAAATTAAATATCTTACAAAAAAAATTTAAAATAGGATCAACATGAAATGCAATAATATATATATATATATATATATATATNACCTGAGAGATCTTATATCGTAGATGTCAACCAACAGACCGGGGCACGCGCGAACGCGTGCACGCGTGTGTGTGCCTTCAGTCGTGATCTGTTGGTAGAGAAGTCTCTTTGAAGGTCATAAGTCCCCTCATGTCACAAGTTTGAATCCACATCAGGCTAGTTTGTTGTTAGTGATGGTGTTCCTTGAATAATTAGACGCTTGAGGTATATATATATATATATATATATATATATATATATATATATATATATATATATATATATATATATATATATATAT
>JXCR01134603.1:28616-65673 GCA_002079205.1 Phalaenopsis hybrid cultivar
TTATATAATTAATATATAATATTATTTTTATATATTAATATTAGGGACGTCAAACTGGCTCGTCGTTCGCGAATAGCTCGTGTTCGGTTCGTGTTCGGCTCGTTCGTTAAGAAACGAACACGAGCTTATTTCAAACAAACTAAATTTTAAACGAACCGAACACGAACACAAGCTTTGTTCGTTCGTGTTCGATTCGTTTACACCCCTAGATGTGATAGTCTATTCCATAGTGGAGCCGACCACACGGAAAAGCCGATTTATTAAAATTATCTTTGACCATTTAGTGGAGATCCAAAAGACTCCTCACTAGAGATCGAATATAGTCAATTGAACTCATCAACCGACCAAACTCTATCGACTAAGCTCATCTGAATGAGTTAACTCCATTGATTCTAGTCAAAAAAGCTTAGCCGACCGAGTCGGATGGCAGTTAGACAAAAAACCCGCACTTGTAAACTACAAGAAATACCCTAGTACATATCTCTTCCAAATGGGGTAAAAATCTAATATCACATTTGTACTATCTCTTATAAATATGGGAAATATTACAAAGAACAAACAATATCAAACACTATTCATTATTGTTCATTTCTCTATCTCTTTCACACACACTCTATTTTTTTTAATGTGATTCATAAAACAATTGCAGGTAGGGGTGTAAACGAACCGAACACGAACAAACAGAACTTGTATTCGTGTTTAGTTCGTTTGAAATTTAGTTTATTTGAAATAAGGTCGTGTTCGAAATTGTTCGTGAAGTCACTGTTCGTGTTCATTTCTTAAGGAACAAGCCGAACACGAGTTGTTCACAAACGACGAACCAGTTTGACATCCCTAATATTAATATATATAAATAATATATTATATTAATTATATAACTTATATTATATAAATATATAATATCTATATTACTATATTACTAATATAGTATATTAATATAATAATATTATTAATTTATTATATATTGTAATTTATAAAATTTAATTTTTTTAAAATATGATAATTTTTTTATATATAATTATTTTATATTTCAAACAATAATGATCCGAACACAAACGAACGCATCAATGTTCGTGTTTAGTTCGTCGCCTCAATTTTCGTGTTTAGTTCGTTTAACTAACCGAACGAAAAAAAGTTGTTCACGTTCATCTCGTTTACTTATCAAATGGGTTGAACACGAACTCATTGACGAACCGAACACAAACTGTTCGCGAACAACAAGCTTTTTTGATAGCCCTAATTGCAAGATCAACAATAAATTTATAGGAAATTAAAAATAAAACAAGATTTACATACACACTACTCAATTATTATGTATTGTACATCTCACCTAAACTTTAATTTACATGTGTTTATATGCATATGATCTTTCCATGCATGAATAATATATTTTATTTTTTAAACATTAAAACAATGATATTTTTGAAATTTAATTTCATTAATATGATTTTTTTACTCAAATTTGAGTTTTTTGCTATAATAAATTTGATCCCAATCGCTCATATATAAAAAAAATGTAATGGCTGAATAGGAAATTTACATACATACCACACAATTCTCGTGTATTTACATTTCTAACATCTAAAATTTGATATTTACATTTATGACATTTTGGCAGCATAAACCGACGCATGAAAACATGCATTTTCATTCCATGTCATGAATATATGTATTTCATATTTAAAAAATTGATAATAATTATATATTTAATGCAATATTAAAAATTTGAAGGTTAGAAATGTAAATTTAAAATTTTGGTGTGAATAGATAGCAATTTTGTAGATGTAAATGCCCCAAGAAAAAAAAGTCATGTGCACGATCACGTGACTATATTTAATGAGGAAAACTTTATTACAATTCCATGATAAGGATATGAATACAAGTGGTTGATGAAATTAAATATCTTACAAAAAAACTTTAAAATAGGATCAACATATATTATTTTTCCTTAAAACCAACTGTGTCATGGGGGATTTGAACTCCCAACCTGAGAGGCCTTATATCGTGGATGTCAACCAACAGACCGGGGTACGCGCGAGCACGTGCACGCGTGTGTGTGCCTCCAATCGTGATCTGTTGGTAGAGCAGTCTCCTTGAAGGTCATAAGTCCCATCAGGTCACAAGTTTGAATCCCCATCTGACCAGTTTGTTGTTAGTGATGTCTTTCCTCGAATAATTAGACACTTGAGGGTGGTTCATGGCTCGTGTGTGTGTGTGTGTGTGTACACTTTTTAAATCAGAAACCATATGGCAATAACCTCTATT
This sequence comes from Phalaenopsis hybrid cultivar, assembly GCA_002079205.1. NCBI lineage: Eukaryota > Viridiplantae > Streptophyta > Magnoliopsida > Asparagales > Orchidaceae > Phalaenopsis > Phalaenopsis hybrid cultivar. The sequence goes on from JXCR01134603.1 coordinate 30,882, forward strand.
TGAACTCAAAAATTCACAATTCACGGCAGCTTGTAACTAAGAAAATCGAGACTCAACATGAAATAATAACATGAAAATGAAATATGAGAACTAATGAGTGATGACACTAGTTACTTTGTCACAATAGAGATTATATACTTCGAAAAAAATTACCAAACAAACTTTAGCTAAATAGATTCATCCTTCAAGCATGTAATAAGAAACATAACTCACAAACCACAGGTTGAAGATAGTCAAATCACACACCAATTAAGGGTGAGTTTGGGGTGGTTACTATTTTTTCAAAAATTTGCTTTCTAGAGAAACAATTTTTCAAGAGTTGTCAGAAAGTTGTTGATGAAGAAGCGAGTGTCTATTTGGGAGATCTGTTGTGTTATTGTTGTTTTTTTATGAGAAATATTTTTTTTGCCCTTATAAGTGTAATATACTGAAATAAGAGCAGTATTCAAAATATTCATAACTAAATAACAAAAAGATATTGTACTGCTAAAAAAACTAACAACCTCGTCCAAAACACTCTAATACATAAAAATGATAAACTATTTGAAGCAGATAACTACAATAATGAGGACAACAACGATAATCGGCAAACCTAGAATGATGTTTGTCTTAAAATCCTAATGATCCAGTATTCAAGACAATTTCCTCTCCATCCCTGCATCTCTTCTCGATTAATCACGGTTTGAAGATACCTCTTCAGTATCATCAACCCAACGTAAGCAGACGCAATCTGCAGGAGTCCTATTTCTAGGACAAGAATAAATATTTCTCACGGAGCTGCCTTCCCTCCTGAACTGAGACTAAACACACTTATCACCACAATAGTATAGTGAAACTTTTGAAGTGATTGATGATCTTGAGCTCATACTTCCTGTTATTATAATATAATATTGCTCTAATTAAAAAAATTTAAGTTGATACAACATTTAAGAAATTCTAAGAANGCAACTAAAGTAGGAAAATATTTGATCAATCTTCCTGTTTGAACATATGTAATCACTCTAGTATACATATTTTTAATGACTTAAATTTAGATATAAGTCATATCAACACTTTTTTTTCTGGAACTGTCCAAAGTACATATATTGATAACTTATTATAACTTTTTTCTAAATCAACAAAATCATATATAGATCTTCCTTGCACACTCTCTGTACTTGTCCATCAAACCCCTCAACATATGTATATCCAAACTAATTTTGAGAAAGTTTTGTATTATGTCTTAACCTATGTTCAATTACTCTTTCCCACGATTTTAATGTACGACACATTAACTTAATTCATCTACAATTTGCACACTCTTGTGCATACCCTTCATTCTTAAAAATATGGACCAAAATACTCTTCCTCCAAACCTTTAACATCTTTTTTAGTTTCTAAAATAATATTAAAAAGTTTGGTAAGTCAAAAAATTCCTAAATCCCTTACACAATTCCGTAAAGAAAATCAACTCAATGCTGAATGAGAAAAGAAAAGTCAGCAATAGAGTATCTATGTGTAAAAATAATAATTTCTTTTACAGGTTTAGCTTATAAAGTTTAAGTTAATGTGCCAAATAATAGTTTAATATGACTAAAGGAATAGAAAAAATATAGAAGATTTACATGCACACCACTAAATTCCTATGTATTTAAATATCTAATACCTAAACTTTAATTTTTACATACATGCTACATTGTATTTCATTTTTTTTTTTAATTTCAATGGCGGTATTTCATGAGACATGAGAGATTTGAGTGGTATAAATGTAAAAAAAGTAAAATTTGAATGCAAGATATGTAAATTAATCGGAATTGGGAGACATATATGTAATAATGTAAATGCAACTAAAATTATTTATTCTAGATTTTGAAAACAAAAAATCAATCATAAATATAATGTGTGCAAGAAGAATAAGGAAAAAGAAAAAATATGTAAACCTTATTTAATTTTATTTTAATAATGCAAGACTAAAATCCAATTATAAAATATGGAAAAAAAATGTGAAATAAAAAAAAAATCAATATATACATACATACATCACTATATCTGCGTGTGAGTGTGTGTGTGGTGACAAATGTTGAAATTATTTATTTATTATTGCCATTTTGCTATCCAATTTAACCAATTTTTTATAACTGAATAAAATTGTATTGTAAATATATTATTTCAACACAAATCATAATGAAAATTTATTAAGTGCAAACTAAAAAATATGAGAATTAGAACCCAAATCATAATGAAATAGTTTAGCATACAAGAACAAGTAATTGCAATTATTCATTACAAATAGAATCCCAATTGTATCCCATTTGAATAAAATCAATAGTAGCAAGTAAATCACTATCTTTACAGTAAATTAAGGAAAGTTGAATACCACCGAATTCCTATGTATTTATATATCCAACACCTAAAGTTTCCTTTTTACATGTATACCACCTAAATCTTGTATATTACATTAAAAATATCACTATTTTAACTTTTAAAAGGTGAAACACACATTTTTCATACGAGTATGGAGCCAAAATAGTCCCCAAACTATTTACATAAGGCCGTTTTAGTCTTAGAGTTTATAGAAGTGTCAAAATAGTCCCCGAATTCTTTAACTTGGTTGAAATATTCCCCATGGAGGACCATTAGAGCTCGATTTTAAAAGACAGATACTATTTTGGCATTTCTATAAACTCCGAGACTAAAACGGCCTCATGTAAATATCAGAGACTATTTTGACACTTTACTCCTTTTCATACATACGTATGGTGTCATATATGTAAAAATTGAAGTTTTGGTGTTAGATATGTAAATACATAAAAAAAAAGTGATCTTTATGTAAATCTTAATAAATATAAATAAATTCAGACCTTACATTGATAAAAGAAGATGGCTCCACTTAGAACTATCACATTTGCACAGCACTTGAAAATATTGCACTTCCAATTTGCACGTAAAACAATGAAATTTTTGAAGGAGAAATTTTATTGAATCCATGCTATCAAATTTCATGCCCCGGGCAATCTAATTATAAACTCCTCATGGGTTAGCTATATGGTTGGCAGAAGATTAGTCCAATTAGATAATCTTAAAATTGAACTTTGATTTCATATATAACTCCCATATGTGATAAAATGAGAGAAGAGTCCATAAACCCTAGAAATAGTTCTAATGCTCTGCAAATTTCCAAAATAACCCTCCCTTTCTCGCATTCAACTTCTTAAAAGGATCTTGAATGAAGCCTTAAAAAATTTCAATGTGCTATAACTTCATCTTAGATTTAAATTTTGTGCGCCATCTATTCATATAAGCAAAGAGCTTATAATAGTTATAATTAATTATTAACGTCTTGTAAATATTCAAACAAATCATGCAAATGATCAACATGAGATTATGCCAGCAACCAAAATACTAAAATAATAGTATAAATGTTAAGGAATATTAAACAAAACCAATGGTTAATACCAAAATGAAAATATGATAAAGAACATAAAAGTAGACAAATAATGCAGATATGGTATATGTACATGGATAGTCAAACCTCGCTATGAAAAATTAACTTTCAATAACCAAAGAACATCAATTTGATCATTCAAAACAAGGATAAACTTTCATTGTTGAGTCATAAAAAACAGTACTTTCAGATTGCTCAACAAGTTCATCAACTATGGTAAATATGGTTGGTTCCGTGTCACAATAAGATATTATTCTATATTAAAATTTTGAGAGATTTACATGCATACCACACAATTCTTATGAATTTACAAATCTAACACCCAAAGTTTGATATTTACAATTATAACACCTTTGTATCATAAACCTATGCATGAAAGGGTGTATTTCACTTTAAAAAGGTAGTGATAGTGGTATTTTTTATGTGATGTGGTGTGCATGTAAATTTGAGATTTTAGGTGTTAGATGTATGAAAATACATAAGAATTTTGAGGTATGGATGTAAATGACCCTAAGAATTTAGGTTCATACAAACTTTTATACTCGAGTTTTTCTTTCAAATTCCAAATTTTACTCTATATCAAGTATAGAATATAATTCATACAGCAGAAGCAGCAGCGCCTTTATCACACTAAGTGGGGTCGGCTACATGAACCCATTTTCTCCGATGAGTCCTATTGAGTATCAAATTATTATTTAATTTTAATAGCCTAAGATCATTTTTTATACAATATGCCTAAGTCTTTTTAGGTCTACCTTTGTCTTTCTTAACATAAGTCGAATCTAAAACATTTACTCTCCTAACTAGATCCTTAGATGCTCGACGTTTAATGTGACCAAACCATCTAAGACGGCTCTCTCTAATCTTGTTTGTCACTGGAGCTACACCAACCCTTCCACAAATAAATTATAATTCATGAATATCATTTATTATAAATGTTTTGATGTAGAATTAAAATTTAACTGGAACAACTTTGTGCATCTAAAACAACCTCAAAAGAACTAAAGGCATGAATCAGATGTGGTAATCCGATTATAACCCCATTGTAATATTCCTTCATATCTAAAAATATGTTTAAAGCCTCAAGCAAATTTTTAATGAATTAAAGTTTAATTCATCCTTAATTTTGTCATAAGCCTGCCCTAGCTCTTTTTTGAAAAAATCACTGTGAGATTTACACCTCATTGGATACATAATGACATGCACAAGATTAAAAACTAAAGAGACAAAAAATTATTAAAAACAAGTTATCAAAATAAATATCTTAGAAAATTTATTCTTAGATTCATATCCTTAGATTTTCAGATAGCGTCGATACAAATAAAAAGAATTATAGCAATCCTAGAAAGATAAAATAAAAAAGAAAATTTATGCAAAGATTGCCACTACAATAGCTACAATGGTGTGACTATGGCTCCACAAAAAAAATTAAAATAAAATAAAAGAGAACATGAAATCTTACACCAACATGAACTTCTAATGGAGATAAACCTATGTTTGAATGTGAAATTAAAACAATATTAAATATAGTTGATGAATCAGATGTGTAACTTACAATATAGCACTGTATGAATTACCTATTGATGTTATCCTGTGATGGATATCAATACTGGTGTTGATTTTATTTTTGGTTCTTGGTTCCTTAATATTACCAATTTATCCAAGAAAAATGGGCATTTACATACATGCCATACAATTCTTATGTATTTACATGTCTTAAACTTTAACATTTACATTCATAGCACTCATATCTTTAACATCACATAAAAAATTCCACTTTTGCTAACTTCTTAAAAGTCAAATGCACATTGTTATCTATAGGTTTATAGCACCAATGTGTTACAGATGCAAATATCAAACTTNCTGGTGTTGATTTTATCTTTGGTTCTCGGTTCCTTAATATTACCAATTTATCCAAGAAAAAAGGGCATTTACATACATGCCATATAATTCTTATGTATTTACATATCTTAAACTTTAACATTTACATTCATAGCACTCATATCTTTAACATCACATCAAAAATTCCACTTTTGCTAACTTTTTAAAAGTCAAATGCACATTGTTATCTATAGGTTTATAGCACCAATGTGTTACAGATGCAAATATCAAACTTTAGGTGTTAGATATTTAAATCCTTAAGAATTGTGTGGTACATATATAAATTTTCCAAAAAAAAAAAAAATAAACCTTACAGAAAAAGTTAAGTTGCCTCAATATTTCAAAGTGCTTGTCACCTATAAATGCCATAAAATAAAAATAAAGTTCAAAACTCCTTTTAGATCAATTCCACATGTGCATATTCATCACAATTTACAAAAATCATTTTAATGATTTCTCAAGTAGTTTTACATCATCTATCACCATGCTGACGAAGGGTGGGTTCTCCATATGGCAAGGTTATATTTGTAATAAACAAACAGGACATCACATAATTCTACTAATTTTAAACCAATTTTAAGTAACAATCAAAGAGTTTGAGCATGAAAGATCTTCTTANTTTTGAGAATTAATTGTTTTACATCATCTATCACCGTGCTGACGAAGGGTGGGTTCTCCATATGGCAAGGTTATATTTGTAATAAACAAATAGGACTTCACATAATTCTACTAATTTTAAACCAATTTTAAGTAACAATCAAAGAGTTTGAGCATGAAAGATCTTCTTACCCTGTTAGAAATATTCCCCAAGTTGATAAGGTGTAGATGACTATTCCAGCGTCCCACAAGCTCTTCAACACATTCCTGCCTTTCATGTCACCCAAAGCCTTGCTGACCGCTATATTTTCAAAAAGTTAGTTTCATTATAATTGCATCACCAAAATTTAAAGGATCAAACAATTAATTCTCAAAACCACAAATTCAAAAATAGAGAAACTGAGATATGTAGCACACAATTCTTATGTATTTAGACATCTCACCTAAACTGTCATATTTACATAAATAGCACTTTGGCGTTTTAAGCTTATGCATGAAAATGTGTATTTCATTTTTAAAAAATGATAATAATGTTATTTGTGATGTGATAGTAAAGATTTGAGTGTTATGTGTGTCGATATGAAAGTTTAGGTGAGATGTAAATACATAAGAATTGTGTGCTACGTATGTAATTGGCCCGATAATTTAATACATTGTTCCATAAAAAGGGACTATGAAGAAAACTAATAAGCACAAAGTTTTATCATCATGTTTAAAAGTTTGTACAAAAAATGCGATGATAAAACTAGAATCTTCTCATTTAAATAATTTAAAGAGAAGATTAGTACACAAGAAATTTAATAGCACCATAATTTTCATAACATCTTTTTTATGTTTTCCATCCATCCATATAAATATATATACACATATATATATGTATATATATGAATGCGTGCATGATATATCAAAACCACTAGAGATTATTTTCCAAAACATAATCCTCAATAGGTGTAAAAACCATAATCACTCTTATTTGTTCATTTAATGCCATCATTCTCTTACCATACAACCATCTCAACATTCTAAATTCAAGCAAACAAAATTTAGCATTGTTGAGATCTGTATCTAATGTAAGGTCTTATTTGTAAATAGAAGAAGTACGGGGATTTAGTTGTAAATGTTGTAAGGCTCTACATAAGCCCAAGCCATTAATGAAATGGGTATGTCTTTCAGAGCAATTAATTCTTTATTATATTAGAGCCCAAACCCTAACTGTTGTTGCGCTATGCAAAAACTGTCGTGTGTTATGGCTTACCAATTTGAGTGTGGAGCGACGATACTTGTGTGAATTAGAGTAGCAAGAAAGCAACAACTTTGTGGTGAGGTTTCAGATGCAAAGATTGTGGCTTTGTGGTCAGACGCAGGGATCCCGCGGTTCTGCGTGTGTGATTGATCGCGTGAGAATTTATATGATCTAATGGCTTTGTACCATCGTGACGGAGAAAAAAATTGTGCATGGTTTTGAAAGGCTTATGGGTAGGAGTGGGGTGGAGGATTTTTGAAGTTCTCAGAAGCAAATGAGAGGACAACGTAATATGAGTTCTATGTTATGGTAATACGAGTTCTTGTGTTTTTTATTTGGTGCACTCAGATGTATGGGAACCTTGTTCTACAATTTCAATGAATGTCTACTAATATTGTGTGATTTTCATTGATTGTTTTTCTCATGTTACTTGGTTATATCTGATGAGAAATAAAAATAATGTACTTGCCTGCTTTAGAGACTTTCACAGAGAGATTCAGACTCAATACAATGCAATAGTGAAGGTATTGAGGTTTGATGGACAGAATATACGAACAAGACATTTGTGGAGTACCAATTAGCCCGAGGGATACACCGACACAAAAAAGAGTAGCATAGAGGAAGAATAAACACCTAAAGCATTTGTGGGGGCAAGTTGTTTTGACAGAGCTCAATTGATCAACATAAAGCCATCAAGAGTTTTAGAGTGGTAATCTCCTTGTGAATTGTTGAGAAGAGATAATGGTGGATTCCTCCCATTGAAGGTATTTAGTTGTTTATGTTTTATGAAGGATAATAGACCATCAACAGGAAAGTCAGATCTCAGAGTTGTGATGTATAATTTTGTGGGTTATTCTACCACTCAGAAAGGGAATGCTAGTTGGAGCCCGAGAGACTGTTTGTGAGTATGGATGTGAATTTTAAAGAATTCGAACCAGTAGTAATGGTGAGAGATTGGTACAGGTGAGCACGATGCCTCATCCCATTGTGTGGGAAAGATCGACTGAGGAACAACCGGAAAATGAGCCCGAATAAGGTGGGATTCAAGCTCAAGGGGAGTTGAGGGTATATACAAAGAGAAAAATGTAGAATAAGGGAACAGTGTTTGCGTGTCACTCATGCCAACAAGTCCCTTTTCCTGATCTACATTGGCCCTTGAGACCTACACCATCCACCTCGGAATCTGATTATATAGGTGATATGATTACTATCTCCTCCTCCTACTACCATGACTTTAAGGAGGATCTCTCGCAGCAATGCAATTCATCATCCTGATCATTATTCTCTCAATCATTTTGGTTTCTCACATGACATTGCTCAGTTTGTCTCATACTCTAACATACCAACTTTACATGGAGCATGCATTGGATCTTTGGACACGGTCTCTATACCAAAGTGTTGGCAGATAGCTAAGAATGAGCCAATGTGAAAGGCTGCAATGTTAGAGGAACTTGGTACTCTTGATAAGAATAGGACATGGGAGCTCGTGTTGCTGCCAACAGGGAAAAATAAAGCTGGATGCAAATAGGGCTTCACAATTAAGCAAATCTCAAAAGGAAAGACTGTTCGCTACAAAGCAAAGTTGGTGGCGAAATGGTATAGTCGGACGTACGCCATTGACTATAATGAGACATTTGCACCAGTGTCAAAGAAGATCACAATCAGGACACTCTTCTCTCTAGTTGTGAATGGTGGATTACACCAACTGGATGTAAAAAATGGGCTTCTTCATGGGGCTCTGGTAGAGAAGGTGTACATGGAGATACCCCCAGGCTTCAGCACGAACCAAAAAGTGGGCAAGGTATTTAAATTAAGAAAGTCATTATACGGTTTGAAACAGTCTCATCGAGTTTGGTATGACAGATTAAGAAATACAATTGTAAACATGGATTATCAGCAGGTCAATGCCGACCAGACAACATTCTTTCGAGGACAAGGTCGTCACATGATTATTCTTGTTGTGTGTGTGAATGGTAAGATTGTCAATCGGGATGATGAGGAAGAAATTGATCAATTTAAGGGAATTTTGGATAAAGAGTTTGAGGTGAAGAACTTGGGATAGCTTAAATACTTGCTCAGAATTGAGGTGGCCCGTAGAGCAAAAGAGATTGTTCTATCTCAGAGAAAGTATATACTAGACTTGCTCAAAGAAGAAGGCATGCTAGGATGCAAGCCTGCAGTGTCACCACTTGATCAGAAGAAAAAGTTGAGCAAATAGGCAGGAGAATAAGTTAATCGCAAGAGGTGTCAGAGATTGATAAGTGGTCTCATCTATTTGGGTCGCACTCGTACCAACATATCATTTGCAATAAGTGTGGTGAGTTGTTGCATTTATGATCTGATGAAGGGTCACATGGATGCAGTACATTAGATTTTGAGGTACCTGAAGAGTGCACCAGGGAAGGGGTTGATCTTCAGAAAGAATGGACATGTAAGCATTTAGGGATATTGTGACTCTGACTGGGTGAGTTTTATGGATGACAGGAGATCCACGTCTAGATACTCCATGTTTGTAAGGGGGGCAACTTGGTCTCCAGGAAGAGCAAGAAATAGTCAATAGTAGCGAGGTCAACAGCAGAGGTGGAGTATAGGGTAGTGACCTTAGGACTTGTTGAGATGATGTGATTGAGAGCCTTGTTGGCAGAGCTCAAGATGGACCAAGGAGCTCAAATGAAGTTGTGGTGGAACAAGTCAACAATCAGCATCGTCAACAACCCGGTGCAGCATGATAGAACCAAACATGTGGAGATTGATAGGTTCTTCATCAAAGAAAAGCTAAATAACGGACTAGTGGAGCTAAGTCATGTAGCCACAGAAGAGCAAGTGGCTGACTGCTTCACCAAAAGACTTAATTCATTAGATTTGTCTAGGTTATGTGACAAGATGGGTTTAGTGGATATCTTTTTTTCATCTTGAGGGGGAGTGTTGAGATTTGTATCTAATGTAAGATCTTATTTGTAAATGGAAGAAGTCTAGTGATTTATTTATAAACTTTGTAAGACTCTATATAAGCTCAAGCCATTAATGAGATGAGTTTTTTTTCTAGGGAAAAATTCTTTAGTTATTGATTCTCTTGTTGAAAAACATTAGCAGCCAAAAAGCAATTAAAATAAATGAAATTNTGTATTATACCTATCAGTATGCTTTGCAAAACGCTCTAAATTCTAAACTTTATCAGCGGTATAGTTAATATGATTCATCGTCCTCTGTAATAATTGATCTTGGGTCTCAGTAAACTCACCTCAAGATGTAGAAGCACGCGAGGTAGATGGTCTAGGTGTAGAAGCAACAGACGTCTCCATTCCATAGCTCCTAGAAAATCCTCCTCTCCAGCCAAAAATAGAATGCTCAAAGTAAGTCTTCACATTTATTTTAGTGATAGGGTTTACATGTAATAGTATTTCCTCCCAGCTATCATATTTTACTCCAGGCTGCTCACACAAAGAAAAGATCAATAAAGCAAATCCCAGACCTGCAATAGTAATAGCAGTGGCAAAACTGATGATAGTATGATAAATCAAAGCTCCTATGTTAATGAGCTTTACTTCTTGGATACAATAATTTAACGTCGCTCTCTCTCTGGTAACTTCACTAAGATGATTTTTTGGAAGCAGACAAGCAAAAATAAAGTTGTGTCAGGTCTTTGCAAGTGCACTTAACTTTGAAGTTGGGAAGTTGACTGTCCTCTCATTAGTGATCTTCCAGAGTCCTCTTCCATCAGTCAAATAAGAATAATCTCATCTAGCTTCGTCTCAGTCGGACTATAATTTGCATAAAAACATAAAGTATCAGGTGGAAAATGGTAGAACAAATTGATTACCTCCGTTGAAAAAGGTACCAATTTTTCTCGAACCATAACTCTATCATCTTCAGCCTCAGGGAGGTTTGCATAGAACTCCCTAACAACAAAAATAACTGCAACAACAGAATCGTTCCCAGTGTCGGTGAATAATCAGATCTTCCACGGCTCCACCTGGATTCTTAAAACAACGCTCCTGAATAAGTTTTCGTGATTGTCCGATCCTGAGCCTTCAAACTTACAAACTTTCTCGAATTGAAAGGGCTCTTTCCTTTACTCCTCTTCATTCTTGGTGTCATTCTATAAATTTTATAAATTCCAAAAATAACTTCAAAAAATAAGTCTAAACTACTAAACTAAACTTCCAAAAGCATAAACTACACTTCCTATACAATTTCCATAGATTTTTCCGCATTTTTCACTATGAATAGTGAATTTTGAAATTTCTCCAAATATACTCAAAATACATGTTAAAAATAAAAAATTTTTGCGTAGAAGTAAAGCTCTTACCTCAAGAAACTTGAATCTAGCAAATTTTTCTTGATTCCACCAAGAAATATCCACTTAAACGTGTGCCCTAGCTTTCCAAAATCACGAACTTGAGAGGAAGAAGATGACAAAAGGTTAAAAATGGCATTTTTTGAGTGAAATTTTCACTTTTAACCGTTTGCGAACCGTTTTTCGTGAACCACCACTTAAGCGCTGGTAAGTGGCGCTTAGGCGCTTGTCTCTCGAGTTAGCTCGCGCTTAAGCACGAGATGTGGCACATAGGCGCCAGTGCATGATTTTCAAGATTTTCAAATTTAAGTAAAATGCACCATTTGCCTAAGTGAACCACCTCTAAATGGTTTCATAACACTTAAATGATTATTTTCAACTTCCTATAACTCCCCTCTCTCTCAAAATTCTCCCATATAACTATTTCAATTCAAGGATAAGAATAACAAAAATTTTAACACAAACAAACTTATATTAATTCACAAATGAATATAAATACATTTAGCACTTAATTCTCACTCCAAAGATTCTTGGATGAGAAAATTTTCTAAATACAGACACTTAACAATCATTTCACAATTAAACACATAAGTAACACAAACACTAAAAACACGACTTAAGCATTACACACTTAAGAACAACGACTTCTAACACATAACTTAATTCCATTCTTCATTCGTAGGAACAAATTCCTTTCTTATATTAGTCTCTCCAGGAACATAGAGTTGATAAAACAAACAGTGGTGACGAGCTCTGATACTATCTTCTTCAATCCACTTCTATTTAATGAGCATCGCCTTATCCGCTTCCTCTATATAACTAGTGCGCTAAATTGCATATTCAATTGCCATCCAAGATGCTCTAGATGTGCATGAAACTCAAGTACCTTGGTCTCCAGTAAAGCCATGGTATTCTCAATTTTGTTGATCTTCTCTGATATCTTTTTAATACTAACGGCTAAGAAACCGTTATATATCTCTTGTGCACATTGAATAATGAACCTCTTCCTCATGGTTACTTATTTCTTCTTCAAGTTCATCTCTTATGAAGACATTTTCTCTAAATCTCTCTTTCACTTAGACTTTTAGCGCTAAAAATGATATGGGGTGAAATTCCTTCACAAAACCCTTCTATTTATAGGCCTAAATCTTCCTAATAACTTCTAGGCATGTCTAGAAACTGCCTTGGCACGTTTTTACAAATTGATTGACGGTTAAACCTTCTAGAATATTAGTTTTGCACATGTGCTTAAATTGTCGCGCTTAAGCGTTAGTGCACATTTTTGCACCAGTCAACTTAACGTCCAAATTCTCATTCTAACATGTCTAGGTCACTAAATAAAGTCTTAAAATTAGTAATAACACAATAGTCTCAAAAATACTACAATATATTTCTTAATCACACATAAAACAACAATCAAAACAAAAATACATTGAAAACCATGGGTTTCCTCCACAAAGCGCTTGGTTTTGTGTTCTCAGCCCGACTTAACCAGTGCTTATTCTGGTTGACCCAACATCATTCCATCATTAAATTTATGTTGATCTCCTATAAAATAAGTTTGCAGTCTATGACCATTCACTGTAAATATTTTCTCATATTTGGGATATTTAATATCCACAGCTCCATAAGGATAAACTTTTATCACAACAAATGGGCCCATCCAGTCCCTAAGTTTGCCTGAAAATAATCTTAATCTTTCATTATATAGCAAAACTTGTTGCCCTGGCTGAAAATTTTTAATAAAAATCCTTCAATCATGCCACATCTTCATCTTTTTTTATAAATTTTAGCACTCTCATAAGATTCATTCCTTATTTCTTCAAGCTCATTTAATTGTTATAATAATTTCTCACCAGCATCTTTCAAATTATAATTGAACTCTTTCATCGCCCAATATGTTTTATGCTCAAGTTCAACTGGTAAGTGACAAGCTTTTCCAAATATTAGCCTATATGAGGACATTCCTATAGGAGTTCTGTATGCAGTCCTATAAGCCCACAAAGCATAGTCAAGTTTGAACCGAGCAATCTATTTTTGTTGGATTCGCAAATTTTTCCATAATTTTTCTAATTTCCCGATTGGATAATTTAGTCAAACCACTTGTCTAATGATGATAAGCAGTAGCTATCCTATGATTTATATGCTATTTCTTTAATAATTTCTCCATTATGACATTTCTGAAATGACTTCCCCCATTAGTAATGATAACTCTCGACATCCCAAATCTACAAAATATATTTGTTTTCAAAAATTTTGCAACACTTTGAGCATCACATCGAGGTAAAGCAACAACTTCTATCCATTTTAATACATAGTTCACTACTAACTGAATATATAAATTTTTGAAAGATGGTATAAATGGTCCCATGAAATCTAATCCCCATACATCAAATATTTCAACTTCTAATGAAAGATGGTATAAATAGTCCCATGAAATCTAATCCACAAACATTAAATATTTCAACTTCTAGCATATAATTGAGGGGCATCTCAATTCTTCTAGAAATGTTTCCTACTCATTGACATCGATCACAAGTTTTGATATAAACATTAACATCTCTAAAAATTATAGGCCAATAGAATCTAGATTATAAAATTTTGTATGTTATTTTATCAAAACCAAAATGTCCCCCAAAATCAGAATTATGACATTTCTGGATAATTTCATAAGTTTCTTTTAATGGTACACATCTTCAAATAATCAGATCCTTTCCTTATTTATATAAAAATGGGTGATCCCAAAATTAAGTCTTAGCTTTAGAAATGAATTTCCTCTTTTGTTGGTATGTCATTCCATAGGGTATAACATCACTAACAAGAAAGTTTACAATGTCGGCATACCACGGAACACACCACTCATTAATAGTGAACAATTTTTAATCTGAAAAATGTTCATTAATTTCTTCTTCAAAACAAAGTGGTTTTCTAATTCAAGCCTAGACAAATGATAAATGATTTGATTTTCAGTCCTCTTCTGATCTACTATTTCAAAATCAAATTTTTGTAAAAGAAGAATTCATCTATTAAGTCTAAGTTTAACATCCTTCTTTTTCATTAAATACTTAATAGCTGAATGATCTGTATGCACTACACAATGAGTTCCAATTAAATATGATCTAAATTTATCAAAAGCATATACTATTTCTAATAACTCTTTTTCAGTTGTTGTATAATTAATTTGAGTTTCATTAAGAGTTTTATTAGCATAATAAATTACTTTGAAAATTTTATCATATATTTGTCCTAAAATAGCTCCAATAGCATAATCACTAGCATCACACATATATTCAAAAGGTTTTCCGCAGTCTGGTGAAACTATAATTAGTAGAGTGATTAATTTTTCTTTTAATAACTTGAAAGCTTTTAGGCATTTCTCATCAAAATTGAAAATTGCATCTTTCTCCAGTAATTGGCATAAAGGCTTAGCAATTTTTTAAAAGTCTTTAATATTTCGCCTATAGAATCCAACATGTCCTAAAAAACTCATAATTTCCCTTACATTTATTGGATAAGGTAAATTAGCGATCACTTGAATTTTAGCATGACCTACTTCCATACCATTTTCTAATATTTGATGGCCTAATATGATTCCTCCTACTACCATAAATTGACATTTTTCCCAATTAAGGACTAAATTTGTTTCTTCACAGCGCTTAAGAACTTTAGATAAATGTTCCAAATATTAGTCAAATGAAGTTCCAAACACTAAAAAGTCATCCATAAATACTTCAATCCCTTTTTCAATTAAATCACAAAAAATTTCCATCATACAACTTTGAAATGTAGCAGGGGCATTACATAAACCAAAAGGCATTTTTCTAAAAGCAAAAGTACTATAAGGACTGTAAATGTTGTTCTCTCTTGATCCACATAAGATATTTGAATTTGGTGATAACCAGTATATCCATCCAGAAAATAAAAGTATTTATGCCTAGCTAGTCTATCCAGCATCTGATCTAGAAAGGGTAGTAGAAAATGATCTTTCCTAGTGGAAAGATTGAATTTCTTATAATCAATGCATATTCGCCACCCTGTAACTTGTTTAGTAGGTATTAACTCATTATGTTCATTCACATTTATAGTTACTCCTCCATTCTTAAGAAAACAGTGAATTAGACTAACCCATGCACTATCTGAAATAGGGTAGATAATTCCAACATCTAACCACTTTAAAATTTCTTTCTTAACAACTTCTTTCATAACAAGATTGAATCTCCTTTGAGGATCAACCCTGGGTTTGCAATTCTCTTCCATATGAATTCTGTGCATATAAACTGAAGGACTGATTCCCTTAATATCAATATTTTCATCAATCTTTCTTCTTCTTCCATCGTTAACTTTACAGAAATTATAACTGGTAAAGTAGAGGAATCTCCTAAAAAGGCATAATTTAAATGTTCAGCAAGTAACTTCAACTCAAGTTCTGTAGGTTTTTCAATAGATGGACAAAATGATTTATCTTTATCTATCGTGTCCAAAATTTCAAAACTTTCTCGAACATAGTTTGAATCTTCCTTATAAAGATCTTCACATTGATCTAATTCCTTTTCTTGCTCGTGTTTCAAATCTTTTTCTTCATATTTTTCTTCATAAGTAGTTTTGAAATGACATTCACTTAGATATCTTACAAAATCCATTCTATAACATTCATCATCTTTACCTTTTGCAGGGTATTTCATTGATCTTGAAATATTGAAAGTACAGTTTGATCCTTGAAGCGCATTATTAATTTCTTTTTCTACACATCTATCATTGCTCTTCCTGTGGCTAGGAAAGGTCTCCCCAAAATGATAGATATCTTTTTATCTTCCTCCATATCTAGCACAATAAAATCAACAGAAAAGATAAATTTATCCACTTTCACTAGGACATCTTCTATAACTCCTTTAGGGTATGTTATTGAATGATCTGTTAACTGCAGAGTTACAGTAGTAAGGGTTATTTCTCCTAATCCCAATCTTTCAAATATTGATAATGACATAAGGTTAATGTTTGCACCTAAATCACATAAAGCTTTCCCATAAAATTTGTCTCTTATTGCACATGGAATTGTAAAGCTAAGGATTTTTGAGCTTTTTAGAAAGCTTCTTCTGAACTATTGCACTGCACTCCTCAATAAGTACAACAGTCTCATTATCTTCAAACTTCCTTTTCCTTTTGAGAATATCCTTCATAAACTTTACATAGCTCAGCATTTATTCTAAGGCTTCAGCAAATGGAATATTGATTGTAAGCTTCTTAAATATTTCCAGAAATTTTGAAAATTGCTTATCTAACTTTTGCTGACAAAGTCATTGAGGAAATGGAGGTGATTTTTCCAAATCAATTTTCAGTGGAGAAATCGGTCTTTTAGAATCTTTGGAGCGTCCTCTTTTGATTCTTCAATTTCTTCTCTCTCTACTTCAGTTTCTTTTTTAACCCTACCTTCAACTCTCTTTCGCTTCTAAGTTGAACGACTTTCACTTGCTCTTTATTCTAGTCTTTCAGATTTGATTCAGTATTGCTATGAAGTGTTCCTTGGGATCTATTACTTAATGAATTTGTTATTTGCCCAAGTTGTTTCTCAATATTTCTAATTGTAGCTCTTTGACTTTGTAATTGATTTCACATTTGTAACACCACTTCTTCTATAGAGAACTTCTTCTCCTTAAATTGTGAATTACTATTTAAACCCGAAGAATAAGTAGATCTATAATTATTATTCCCTTGGTTGTTCCAGTTTCTCAATGGGTTTACTTGGTTGTTCCCCCATTGTTGATTATTACCACCCAAATTGTTATTCCAGTTAAAGTTGGGATGGTTCTTCCAACCTCGGTTATAATAATTTAAATATGGGTTATTCTACTTTTTATTTATGGCATTCAACGTTTCCAATGATACTTGAGAATCTACCATTTGGCCTAATGAATTCTCTTCAATCATAAAAATTGGTTGAGAAAAATTCATTCCAAATTGGTCTAACTTCCTTGAAATTACAACAACTTGATTTGCTAACAAAGTAAATGCATCAGATTCATGAATATTGGCTACTTTATTTGGATTCACCCTCTCAGAAGGCCATTGAAAATTATTGGTAGCCATTTCTTCAATTAAAGCATAAGCGTTGTGAAATGGTTTTGACATCAATGAACCACTAGCAGCGACATCGATAATTGATCTAAGAGATCCAACTAATCCACTATAAAAAGTTTGAATTATTAACCAATCTGGTATAGCATGGTGTGGACACTTTCTTAAGAATTCTTTAAATCATTCCCATGCTTCATAAATAGATCCCCCTTCAAACTGATTAAAAAATGTAATATCATTTCTAAGCTTCGCAGTTTTTTATGGTGGAAAATATTTAGTAAGGAATTTTTGTGCTAAATCACCCCAAGTTCTGATAGATCCAGATGCTAACAAATTCAACCACATTTTAGCTTTATCCCTCAGTGAGAAAAGAAATAACCCAAGTCTTATGGCATCATCTGATACACCATCATATTTAAATATAGCACATAATTCTAGAAAATTGGCAAGATGTAAATTTGGATCTTTAGTTGGTGATCCCCCAAACTGATTATTTGATATCATTTGGATAATAGCAGATTTAAGCTCAAATGAATTAGCCACTACAGTAGGTTTTTGAATACTTCAATGAAGTTCATCTATAGTAGGGTTGGCATAATCTCTTAAAGATCTAAACTCTTGATGAATTTCAACATTTTGATCATTTTGGTTTGTCATTTCTATAATTTTTTTATATTTTTTAAGATTGTTAATTTTCTTATTTTTTTTTATTTTTTTAATATTTCTCTCTAATTCAGAATCGTATGACACTAGTTCTTCTGATTCTGAACTACGCATACACTAACATAAAATAAATTAAAACTAAACACACATACAAAAATAATATACAATAATTTTTAAAGATTAAATAAGACTTTCAAAATATAGAAAATTACTTTAAAATCAATAGATTCTTTACAATTTTTACTTCAATTCCCCGCCATTGACGCCAAAAACTTGATCTCGGCTGTTTATGTACAACTGTATAACAATAGCTCTGATTATATTTTTTACCTATATTTTCTTATTTTGCAACAACCCAAAAAACTTGATCCTGAATAAAAATAAGAATTCATCTTTTTAATTTATATATATTAGGATACTACGTAAGTATAGATCGAACCCACAAAGAAATGCAATATGCACTTTTGAAAACTTTTTATTTTTAAAAAAGACAATTATTTAAACTATAGATGTTTTTGCAGTAATAAAAGTTTAAATATTTTTTATATTTTTGATATTTTGGCAAAACAATAACAATTTAAAAAGATAACTTGAGTTTTTGTTGGAAAAAACACTAAATATAAAAATATCTCTCTCTATCATGAATCAGTAATAAGTATAGGAATTCTGTTGTGGAAGTATGCAAATTGTGTTATGCCATGATGAATCAGTAATAAGTATAGGAATTCTGTTGTGGAAGTATGCAAATTGTGTTGTGTCAAATAGAGCAATAATATTCTTTACCCTTACTAGAGTTGCTATAAAGAACATTAGCTAATTTAAAGTTTGATTAATATTCTTTACCCTTACTAGAGTTGCTATAAAGAACATTGGCTAATTTAAAGTTTGAACATAATCTTTACCCATACTAAAGATGCTATAAAGAACATTGGCTAATTTAAAGTTTGAATAGTTCTGAAGATCGACTAGGCAGGGAAGATATCAGCTCTCACTCTAGAGTTCCCTCGATTCCCTCCACCTGGGGGCGAGCATCTCATAGCAGAACCTAAAACAATAAACCAAGTTGGGGGATTTAACCTGTCACTTTAAAGTCCTCTCACTCTACACCCTTTAATGAATATTTCCCTATTTATTTGCACTCATTCATATGAACTACATTTTCATTCATACAGCCTCATGTGATTTTTTCCAATTGTTAGCTGAGACAATACCAGCCCAGTTCTTACAGGAAATCATAACAAATTTTAATATCTGGATTGGCCAAATCAAGAAGTAAATAAAGTACACAGATTTAAATCATCATAACTTCTTCCAACATTAAAGATTAATACATTCCACAACTTTCATCCAACACTTAATTACTTATAATTTTAAGAAGAAAGATAAAGAAAACTACTCAGAATCCATTGAGAAAACAAAACCACTCTTTAATTTAAAAGTAGAAATCATTGTTAAACCAACAATAAGTCTCAATTAAAACCAAAATTAGTCTAAAACAAAAAAATAAAAAACTTATCTCAAGTCCTCCACCAAATTGGCTCAAAAATGTGTTATATGCTGCCTGAGATTTTTGGTCTCATTGAATGTTTTAAATTTTGGTGACACAAAGCCCTTGGGGTAGGTTATGACATCGAACTCCTCTGAGTAAGGTCTACCCCTTGAAATCAATGTGCCGCCCTTAGATTGGGCCCAAACTTATTGTTCGATCAACTGTTTAATATCTTTCTCTGGTATGGTATATGGTGAGGAATCCTTCTTTTGTTGTTCATCTCCATTGGCAGAGGTAACCTCTCTCCTTTCATTGGTAATATGAACTATTTCAAGCTGGTTAACTTCTGAAGAAGCTAATTGTACGACTGTGACTGTTTATGGATTGTAGCCATGGAGGCCATGGCAACAGCCATCTCCTCCATTCTCTTTTCCATTTGACTAATTTGTTCATCTCTTAAGAAAATAGACCTACATAAATCATCCGTGGTGTTCCCTTCAATGAGAGGTTGGGTATCGCTCGCAGATGTGACAACTTAGGTCTCAATGACATGAATATCCATGAAAGATTCATTGAGATAATCATTGAAATCAAAATCTTCATCATCATTGATGACTACATGCTCTTTGGCTAAATCAGAAATTTCAGCCCAAAGCTTTTCAAAATTTCTCTTCAATTATTGCTTCTTAGATCATTTTAAGATCTGGAGGATTTTTCTGAACATCCTCCTTTTGTTCATCAAACTTGGTAGCAATAACTGTAACTATATCTGATACTTTGGACTTTTGCTCCATTCCACAACTCTGCCCTACGGGCTCATTAAATCGTACTGGTACGGCAACCTTGGGTACCCATACCTTCTTCTTTGGCGGTGATGTATTGAGACGGGGTGTCTTAACGGAGGCATCGGTATGCCAAAAAGAGGCATGCTCCCCACGGTGCGTACCAAATACAATATTAGGTGACTTCTTTATCTTCTCCTTATTTGGGGTTGTCTTACGAGCAAAAACTGATGGTACTCGGACCCAGACGTGACTTGACCGGTCGACATTATGCAGGCCTCAGGACAGCAGTAGTAGCAAAATCTATGGTAGCAACAGTAATATCAACTCGACTCCCCAGACGGAAGCTAACGAAAATACGGGCTGAAAAAACTTCAGTTGACTTCTGAGATTGTCGGACAGATCTGACATCACTTAAAATCTCTTTCTTCATTTGAGGGAACACTGCACATCTCACTCATTTAAGTAGCTCAATGACTGAACATCCTTCTTTAGCGGCCAATCTTGGAATATGTACGAACTTTAGTGATAGGAGTGGGCTTCTCCCTCTCCTCACTATGACCATGAAACGACGGAAAGGTATCAACGACCTTTTGAATGCTTTCATATCCATTAGTATTCATTAAAGGGCGAAACCTACTCCCTTGCATGAGCAGAGAGACTTTAAGTAATTCAAGTTCCTCCTTGTGAGGAAATTCATCAACAGTTATTTTTTCTGGAATTTTTGCTTTAACGGTCTTTCGAGACTTCTGGCTAGGGTTTTCTTCTTTGAGATCGAGTTAATGGGACAGACTTCGAACTCGATCTAATTTCAAATATCGACAATAGGACAGTAAATCCTTCAATTGTATCTTCCACAATCATAACCTCCTTTCCTTTGAAGAAAAAGGAACAACAAACTTCATAGGTGCTGGGGCAGCTTTCACCTTCTTGCAGGAAGGGAAATCCTAAGGACAGTTTAGGTTGAATTCAACGAAAGGCTTCTGAACTTTAGGAGCGGCGACCTTCATTATGACAAATGGGGATTTTCTGAGAATGACTTCCAGTTCATTGAATCTAGCTCCAAACTTGATGGTGGGAGCGACATTGCGAGCATTGCAGCTAGTTGACAGGTTGCAAGAGAAAGTGAGCGTCGGGAACGCCATTGCAGCAGCTTCAAAAAGAAAGCTTTGGGGTTAGTTATTTGGCCAACGCCTTGTAATTCTAGTGTGAACATTAAAAATTAACAAAGCCCGATCTTTAGACTAGGCATGTCTTTATTTAATTTTAGTTTTTGGAGATTTTAAAAATTTAGTGAAAATAGTTTAAAAGTAGAAGGATTTAATTAATTAGATAAGAAAGGTTAAAGAGTAAGCGCAGCACACAATTCAATTTAATTTACAAAGTAACAAACCAAACTCGAAGGGACTTAAAAAGGAAAAATAAAATTTAAGACCCGGTGCGGGACCGACTTTACCACGAATGCCTAGGCGAAACTAGTCCACCAACACACCTATTGAGGGTCTGACCCCACACAAAAACAAAAGTCCTAATGAGCTCGTAAACGTCTCTGTCCAAAGGTGATTAAACAGACGGTCCAGAAGTCCTGAAGATTTGACCGTACTTACCCAACAAAGAAATAGGTGAACATGTCAGGAAATAAGGGTAATTTGATCCATAAGGGACATGGACACATTACCGATGTATGAAGACAATATTCCCTGATTTTAATAGAGAGAGAAACTACTCCCCAACAAAGTCGCTAGAAGCTGTCAGCATAATTTTTAGAGTCCTGTAGAAGATGTCAGTCACCGAAATTGAAATTACGATGCCCACTTCGGAAAGACATTTAATTTATATATATATTTAGTTTAAGAAAATATGAAATCAAACTGATCCCATATTTTTCAAAGTTTAGATGAAAGAGCACTACACCTGAAACTATGTTTATATCTCAAAAGATAAACACATGATTCAATAGTGAGGCTTAATCAAATAAACTAAGAAATATAATACATCCATTTAGTATGCGAAAACCATTTTTTTTATGTTGATTGACAAGTTCCCCTATTTAATATGAAAAATTAAATAGGGTTTATATTCAGTTGGATTCTTGAAAGTTTCCTATAAAGACAAACCCTTATAGTTAATTACATCTTAGATAACGAAGTCACCAAAGAAAACTCTCGATAAAAATCAGGGGATATTGTCTTCAAGAATTTCAAAGGATATGACTTGTCAAAGAGATCAGACAAAGAGATGTGAAATGAGAATAGCTCAAATTTGGAACATTTTATTTTTGGGATCCAAAGAAAGAAGAACTAGGGGATGTGACGGATCGTGAGGAGAACCTCAGCGACTTCCTAATATATCATATCTGGTCTCAATTTAGAGGAGAAATATTTAAGTGTTTCATCCTGCCAATTTTATTAATTAGGGCTTACATTCATGTAAAACAATCACACAAATAACTTGGAAGATGTGAGGATTTTGGTAATAACGAACGACAACCTCAGAATCCTAAAGTGAGTTAGGGCTTATGTTGCATAACAGAGTCATACAAAGGGCTAAAGAAAAGTTGAGGATTTATGTCGCATTAGGCGGACAACCTCAAAACCCTATGGCTTGTTGTTTAATTCTAAGGAATGGTTTAGCTGGTGTAGACATGTTTTGCTATTGAAGATGGTCATGCTGCCTATAATGCTAGTTTTAAGCTCCTTTTCGTAGCAAGTTTAAGTTTTTCTAATGTGTCAATTATTGATGTCAAATCAAATATTTCCTAAGGTTATGGTTATTTAAATATCATATGGGATGTTAAAGTTGATTAGATTGAAGCTGGTTAGGATCCCACGATTCCCTCCCCGACACGACTATTTTCATCGAATTCACTTAGTCCAAATGAATTTACTAAACTCAACTTAATGGGTTCCATACTTTTATTTAGACCGTGAAAAATCTCGTTAGCAACCATAGGTTACCTTCTCTGAAGGATTCACAATCATCCGATAGATTTTTTAATTTAGTTGCAATTTTTGTTTTGTTTTGTTTGTGATTAAATTTTGAATTGTCTAATATTTTGACTATTGTGGCAGTGAATTTTATCTTTGTTTTTTAATTTATTTTGGTTTTAGTTCCGTGACTATCATAAAAGTTTCAGTTTTAACATGCAGGGTGACTTTGTTATTTAACATGCAAATTTATAAGCAGGGAACAAGAGATGCAAATAAATAATAGTAAATTTCAATGCAATAACTTAAAAGCGTACATGTCAATTCTTCTTGTTTTTCCACCTGAAATTCCAGTATTTGCAAAGCATATGTATAATTTTGAGGTGTGTCTATCAGATCTTATAATATACCTTAATGGATTCAATTAAGCAAATCATAATATATCCAAGTGTCCTCCGAGATTCTCAAAAAATCATGAAAAGGTCTTGGGTAATACCCTAGACATTTCAATCCCTCGAATCATCTCAAGTTCATTTTGGCCTTATTTTATTTGTCATTTTGTTCACCCAATTTATGCCCTTATGCTTAATGAACCTTGATGTTTGGATTATTCCCTTAATTGGGATAATTATCACTTGATGTTTCACTTACAAATTATACAAGTAAAGTCCCTTAAGGGCAATCTGGGCTTAATTAAGAAATTTAAATCGTTTGATTTTTTAAATATGTGATTTTAGTATTTTGACAATATTTCAAATTATTTATAGGTAATTTTCTAAACCTCATTATACAAAATTTTATTAAGCCTAGCTCACTATGAAGCCTGTAAAAGTTAATGGGTGGATTTGTTATTTTTCTTAGGCAAGTTTTAAATGTTTATACTCTTAATCCTTAATCCTTATCAGGAATCATACATTAAAAATAAAATGCACAGATTTTCCAAATAAGAGTACTTTTACAGCAGTCGCTCTATAAAAGCAACTTTCTTAATATCAAATTCGAAACCAGCTTTATAGATAGTTATATTAGATCCAATACATAGCAATTGAATATCTCAAGGGTGCAGCCTTTTTATAGGATATGATTTCATCCGGAAGAAGTAAATAACCTATGCCCCAGTCGAAATACATGTTATTCTATATTCATTTTGTGAAAGGAGGAACCACCTGTTAGACAGCACCTAGGTCCGTCTTCTTTCGATAACAATCATCTTCCTCGAACTGACCCAGAAAAAAGCCCCTTCAGTTTGTTTCTGAATACCAGGAGAAGGACGGAGCCAACCAGGGGCCAAGAAGAGACGACGGCTATGTACGCGAGTAACCATATTGACCTTTGACTTCGCCTTGAAAGCTGCTTCAGGCATCTCTTTACCGCTGCGGTAGAGGCATCTTTGAAAGTAATGGCATCTGCATCCTCGTCTTCCTTCTGACCAGAAGACGAAGATAATAATGGAGTATCCAAGGCTGTGTTTATTGGAGCACAATGCTCCTGGTCGTCTGTGGTAACAATAGCCTTATTTTCAGCTCCTGCTTCAATTTGTCTCTGCTCATCATTTGCATCAGATATGTCTTCATTGTCTGACACATCACTTATCACTGCCGTGATTAATCCATTTTCCATTAAATTTATATATGGGCCTTTATCAATGGATGAATCCAGTGGGGAATTTAGATCGTGGTTTTCTATCTGCAGCGTATTTGTTTTCACAGCTTTCATCACCTAAGTTATGAAATATGATTCAAACACAAGATTATAGTTCGAGAGAACACCTTTTGTCCGTGCATGTACGGGCTAGAATGGAGAACATAAAGAAACTCATGGACAGCTCTAACCCACCTGCAGGAAAAAAAAAGTCAAACTATTCGAAGAACACTATTTCAGTAGAAACGCAAGTATAGTGCCATTTTAAGTATACATGCAACCATCATTCCTCTTACTCGACTTATATCAGTGTCCATTACAATTTTTACTAGGAAAATTAAGTGCAAGGATAGAGCAAACAAAACATATCTTCCATAAAACTCTTTTAAAACTGCTTGTTTTTTGCCATAATGCTTGACCAAACTAGTCTATACTGAACACTTCAAGGACACAGAAGGAAAAGGAAAAAACTTGGCCGTGTACAATGGAACCATCTAATAAAAGATACTTGGATTTTAGGAATTGTACCATAAGCTGCTTGCAGCTATCCCTTCAAAATATGCAAGATGACCTCCATGGGCTGTTGTTGCCAAAACAATATGCTTGTTTGCCCTGTGAAGTCCATGGTATTTGAATTAATCAGAACAAGGCAGCTAAACGGGAACAGAAACATTTTAAAAGAGAATCGTGTTAGCTATACCTGCACTCATCCCAGGGAATCGCTTCCTTGGTACATAATGGATCATCCAAAGCACTGATGCAGAGCAGTGGAACTGATACGTTCCGCACATAGCTAACACTACTACAACGACGGTAGTATGTATCCACAGTCTACGAGAATATTTTACAACAAATTGATGTCACAGTTATCAAAATCTCAAAATAAAAAATAATGTAAAAGAAAATATGGCAGGTTAGATGTTAATACCTCAAATTTTCCAACTAGGCGTGTGGCATGATGGTCAAAGTCTCGAACTGAGCGTGACTACAAAGACGGTCAAAATGAGAAAACATGTGAACTTTGAAAACTTAAAAGGGTGTAAAAGACTAGAACATGAGTGAGCCCAAGGATTGTTGGTGTTTGGCTCGTTTAATTATATCTATAAATATATATTTTGAACATTGTCATAGCTGGTCCCAAGCCCAGATTTGAAAAGCGGAGGTTTGCGTTAAGTAATCAACAATCAACGTAAAATTTGTCAAAAATTCAGGACATGAAGCTNATATATCTATAAATATATATTTTGAACATTTTCATAGTTGGTCCCAAGCCCAGATGTGAAAAGCGGAGGTTTGCGTTAAGTAATCAACAATCAACGTAAAATTTGTCAAAAATTCAGGACATGAAGCTTTTTAATCATTGTGTAAGTGCTATGGCGTTCCCTGAAAGCGACGCACTGTATGACCTGAATACAGTGAAAAGTGTGCAAGGGCCGCTACACCGACACCCGGGTGAAGTGTCAAATAAGCAAGTGTTCCACATTACGGACGAATGCGAATAAAAAAGTTAGTCCATTAAACTAATGAAATTAATATTAGGATAGAATCATGGAATATATGTACTCTCAATGGTAAATTAATGGAATTAGTTGATATTATGATTCATAGAAAGATTAATATCTTATGTGTTCAAGAAACTACATGGGTTGGAGAAAAGTTTAAGGAGATTAATAACTTGAGTTAACTTTAATATTCTGGTAAGAGCCGCACTAGAAATGGTGTAGGTGCAAGTAATTATAAATAAGAGTTTGAAAGATAATGTTATAAAATTAATAGAGATGGAGTAGAATTATAGTCCTTAAAATTATCATTGATACTATGATTTTTAATATTATAAGTGCTTATGCTCCTCATGTAGGTTTAGATATAGGGTCTAAAAATAAATTCTGAAATGACTTAGAAGATTCAGGTTGGCTACGATTTTGGAGTGATTAACGAAGAAGGTAGAGTTATTTTAGATATTGTTTTAGCATTGGATTTTGTTATTTCAAATATTTTATTTAAGAAAAGAGATGAACATCTTATTACTTATACTAATGGATCTAATAAAACACAAATTGATTATTTTTTTATGAGAAGAAGAGATCGTCAAGATTGTAAGGATTATNACCAAATGTTTTTAATGAATTGCGCTGCCATATAGATAACACTGAAATTTAGTCTATGCAAAACATAAAGAGGGCAAAGAAATCTTAATCTAGTGTTGACAACAATATACATGGACAGCAGCATACGATGTTGAAGCAAAGTGCCCCCAAAATTTCAGAAAATATCTAAGAACGATTAATCATGAATTAATCAAGATTCAGAGTAATGAAGGAAAAGAGAATCACATCGGAAGGACATTCGTTGATCAGAGAAGGAATCTGCGATATGTCATGGATAAGGTGGGCGTTCTCGGCGAGGAGAGCCTTGAGGCGGTGGTTCTCAGAGTGAAGGCGCGCAATCTCATCTTCCACCTCGGCTGTGACGATTTTCCTCTCCCGGCGATGCTCGAGGGCATTCCATGCGACGTCTGCCATCTCGATCATGGTTCCCATCACCTCCAGGGGGATCCGATGTCCGTGGTTTCTCATCTCTCTCTCTCTCTCTCTCTCTCTCTCGCGAATTCAGAGAGGAATGAAAATCTTGGTAAATCTCTCCTGCGCTCGCGTATCGATGGCGGTGCTGTTTTCGTACGGGAAAGTGCCACAACTGTGTTCGGTAACATAGAAATTAATGATAAATTTTGTTTTGATTGAATAATTATTAAAAGATTAGATTTGTCGTCTAGATTCCGGACATAGCTTTGCATGTGGTCTTTCAGTAATATACCGACGCATGTGTTATATCGCAGAGTTTATTGAAGTGAAACTGCGGTGATTATTTAAAATTTATTATGAGATTATTGCAGACGTTGTTGAAGTGAAGCAGATGATGTTATGAAGTAGTTATTGGGGGTTATTGAGTGAGTTTATTATTGGGGTTATTGAAGTAGAATTATCAAGGTTATTTGGGAGTTATTGGGGGTTGTTGCAATGGATTATTACGGAAGTTATTTGGGGTTTATTGAGGGATTATTGTGGCTTTGTTGAAAATACCCAGATAACCTCTCAATAGCCCTCTAAATAACATTTGTTGTTTCATTTAAATAACATCTGTGGCTCCACTCTAATAACACATGTGGTTCAACTTTAATATTTTCTTATGTGGGTCTGGTATAGCACACACGACAGTATATTATTGGAATTCGCACTTAGAGCTACGTCTGGAGTTCAGACAGAATTTTTTTTTTATTATATGAAGATTCAACAAACACTCACATAATAGTAATAATAATAGAAATATCATAAGTTTTTACGTTGAAAACCAAAAAACTAAAAAAATTCCACTATCAATTGGTGATTATAAATATAATTATTTGTTCCACAAGAGAGAAAGTGTTACATAGTTTTTCAAGCTATAATGTCGATGCGTAGATGAACTTATCGCCCCGCGATAGGGATGATCGTAACAGGATAAATGATAGTTGGGGCTTCAACGAATCACCTTCAAGGTCGACTTGACGTTCGTGACGATGCGTCGTTTCGTACGTTGTTTTGTGTGATGTTTTGTCATGAGGAGTGGGCAGTGACCAATGATCATTGGCGATGCCCGGCGAGTGGTGTTCAACAGTGGTTGGCAACTGTAAGAGCATTGGCGTCAGAGTTGACTGGAGGCAACGACGACCCGAGTTAGTCGGATGGCAACGAAGGTCTGAGTTAGCTGAAGGCAGCGTCGAACAGAGTTGAATTGGGGGTTGTAAAAATTGGAGTTGGATTGGGGGTTGCGGCTGTCAGAGTTGGCTAAAGGGGTGACGACAAAGACTGAAGTTGGTATGAGGGCAATGGGTACATGTAAAAGTGATGCAGGACTTCGGCTCATTTTCCAAACTTTCGTCTTCTTCAAAATTCAAGAACTAGGCCCTCTTTAATATGGGATATGTTATTTTTATAGTCTAAGTTGCAATTAATGAAGAAAAATGAAACTCTGGCTGTACGCTCTATAGAGATTCTCATGATCAAATAACATTTGATGGATATTTGAGTATCTTAAGAGTGTCAGAATTGAGCGATACTCAGCTTGTTGGATTTGTCTTATTGAGACGCTAGATCCACTTATATGCTCGTTAGATTCGCCATATGTTTGGTCTTCCAAATATGTCTAAAAAACTTCCAAATTTGGTTTGGTGGCTTAATCGAGGCTTGATTTGACCCGTATTGAACCAATTTTGGTACCAATGGGTCAGTCTAATCAAGTCGATCAATTTGATTTTACTTTTGCTAAAATTAGACTGTTGGGTGACTTTAATCGAATTTTGAATGTTTATTGCTTCAAAGATCGCCTCTAGATCCGTGCATGCCTTGAGATTCACGTCGGATGTTGAAAATTTGTTGATAGCATATCAAAATTAAATATTAAATTTAATATTCCATTAAATTTAATTTTCTCGTATCCTGTCAGTTTTCTCTCATTTAAATTTCTTTCATATGCAAATTCATATTTATTAAATTTGATTGCAGTGCAGATTTATTTCGTGGTCGCTCATGAACCCGTTGTCAAAAATAATTTCATTGGATTTGATAAGTGTTATTTGACGTAAATTAGGGGTGTCAATTAGGGTTGGTGGGTCGGGTTTAACCCGCATAGGATCAACCCAAACCTGACCCGAATAATAAATGGGATGAAAATTAAGACCCAAACCAGTGCTTGACCAGCTAACCCGAACCCGACCCAAAACTTTTGTGCTTATTGGGGTCATATTTAGGTTTTCTGGTTTAATTCGAACCCGACCTAGATTATAAACATGTGGGATTCTCTAACTTGAACACGACTCAAATAATATTTGGTCAACCATGACCCGGATTTTTTCGTGTCGACTCAAGGTAGAAATAATTGTTGTGTCATTTATTACTCAATAATTTCTATATCTTTATAATAGCTGTCGTCATTAAGAATAAGGAAAATTAGGGAATTAATATGTATACGACAAAAATGCCAACATAAATCTCAAAAGATCAGACTGAAAAGATCATGCTTCAAGCGATTAAAGTTTCGTACCGAAGTGTGGGATGGAGACTAGATTGGCGGTCGATCGCATAGCAAAATCCATCAACTGTGATCGATGGAGCGACCTCGACCGGAGTCGGTCGGGCGGCTGCACCGGTGGACTAGAATCATTTGCCAAATCGATCCAATTGACAGTTAACAAAGCCGATCGACACTGAAATAACAATCGATTGACAACCATTTTATTTTCTTTAAGTAATGATAAATTGTTCATTCGACGAACACATCAATTTTATTATTTGGGCGGTTATGATAATTGTTTTCTCATTTCTATTTAATTGTATTCTTAGACCCCTATATACAGGAGGTCAGGTATCAAATAAAGACAAAATTCTCTCTCTAATATCTCCCTTGACTCCACCTCTCCTCCTCTTTAAGCTCTAACTCTTGAGACATGGCCACAAAAGACAATTTAGGATTCAACGCATAAGTTTCTCTCACTTCTTGCTCTCACTGCAAAACCCATTTTCATATTCCCGTATCAATGTTTTGCATCTCACACTCAAAATTCGCTCGACCTTCTGAGACATGCCTCCTGCATGTCGACATCTCACCATTTGTTCGTCAACCAACTCGATATCATTCACGTCTTCATTTGTTTGGTTTGAACATGTGTTGCATTTGATTTTTTTAGGAGGAAATACTTTGTGGTGATGCTTACTTCTAGGGGTTGTTTGATTGCAAGTAGTATTTAGTTTAAATAGCATTTACCCAATATTGTGAATCTGAATTTATTAAGTTCCGAGGAGGTTAAATTCTGTTGTCATTTTAAGAAGTAAATATTGATAAATCATAAGAAACTGCTTATAACTTTAGGAAGATTAAACATAATTTTCAGTCTCCACATGGGTTTAGAAACCCTCTAACTATTTATGGTCTTGGCAAAGAGCCTCTCTAACCCAAAGATAAAAACTAAATAAGAAAAAATATAAATGAATATTTAAAACTTCAAATTGCATAAAAAATATGAATTTGTATTAATTAATAACTAATTATATTATTTAATAAATGAATAATAATTTGAACTAATTATTTATTTAACAATAATTAATATTAATCAATTATTAGTTATATAAATTAAAAATTACATAGAATCTCATTAAATATTTTAAAATTTGAAAATTAAAATTTATTCATTAGTTAAATATTAAATAGCTACATTTAAATTTATTTTAATATAATTATTTTGATAATATATAAATTTATTATTAATTATTAATCAATTAAATAATTAAATGTAACTTTAATAAAAATAAATTAGAACCACAAAGTCATCCCCCTTCCCCCTTCCCCCTTCCAAAACCCTAGCTGATGTCCCTCTCCCTCGCTGTTTCGCTCAAAACCATCGCCTTCGTGAACGAACCTTCGCGATACAGTAGCCATTAGAGCTGACTGGTAAGGCATCGAAGGGATTGCGGCTTACAGAGAACACCGAAACTCCCATCTTTCTCATCCTTTTGCTCCGCTCCCACCAGAAACGACTGAGGAAGGTAAGCCTGTTCGCGCCATTCTTCCTCTTCGCTTGTTGCAGATTTACTAACTGTCATAGGATTTATTAGTGTTTGTTTGGAACTGTAATATTTGCTTCTAGTATTGCGTTGTTAAGGAACCATTTGAGAAGCTTGAAGCTTGGAATTGAAGTTTTTCCTTTTTTCATGTTGTTAATTTACTGATTCTCTAAAATGCCTGGTGAGGATTATTTATGAAGCATGGGGAGAGGTGGTATGTTCAGCATCAAGGGGATTATTTTTTATTGCATTTGCTTTTTAGTAGATATTTTATGGAGTATAGTTAATGGTTTTAATTGTTAAGCATCTTGTAATTGTGTCAGTTGAATTTGGTACTTTTTTAATAATTATGTTGAATTTATACTGTAGTGTAGAACGAACAAAAAAGTTGCACATGTTGCCTTGTATTAGGGGAGCAAGGTGGCTACTTTGATTAAAATTTATGTCATAATACTCCATTATTACTTCATTTAAGTCGTATTATTATTATTTTTTTATATTTATGGTATTGCCTGATTTGGTCACATTAAACGTCGACTATCTGATGATCCGATTAGGATAGTAGATGTTTTAGATTCGACTAATGTTAAGAAAGACAGAGATAGACATAGAAAGACTTGGGCATATTGTATAAAAAATGATCTTAATTTATTAGAATTAAATGAAAATGACACTCAATATGACTTAATGGAGAAAAAGGATTCATGTAGCCGACTTTGTGGGATAAAGGTTTGTTGTTGGTATGGTGTTGCCTGGTTCAACCTTCAAAACTTGAACATCATACTTTCGGTTCAAAGTCTAGTCAGGTTTTCAAAGCCCCTATTGTAACCATAATTCCCATTTCCCCTACCCCCTTTCAAGCTTACGAGTGCCTTTTTCTCTCCTTGATATGTTTCTTTCTACTAAATCCTTTAAATTCATAGAATAGTTGGGTTTAGTAAATTGAGGTTTTAGGGCAAATAGGGTTAAAATCAGAAAATTCTGTAAGATTTATTGTTTTTTTAATAAAATTTAGCTTAAATTTGGCATAAATCTCCTCTTAAATCTACAACAAAACAACTCATAAGAAACAAGTTTCATAATTTTAAAAATTTTAAAAGTACAAATATTTCGCGGTTATTTTTTGTTTTAATAAATTAATTTATAGCGATATTTTGCAGTCTTGATACTTTTGTTGAACAGTTCGAGGGTTTCTCCAAAAGCTGGAAAACGAAATGTGAGCCCCTTCTAACCCTTTTCGATTTTTCCTGCCTTGGCCGCCTCTGTTCCCACTGATTCTTTTGACACTTCTCGTATGCAACATTCTATTGTGTGAGCGGACGAACTCAATGGTATATTGCTTCCTAGCTCCGCATTCTTCTTCAGGGATTTCCGATGCTATGATTTGTACCATTGAGGATTTGACAACTTATGATTTCCTTACATCCCCTCAGATATCCAGTCCATGTAAAATGAAGCTCATATCAAGTTAATTAGTCAAAAGATTCCATCAAAACATCTTTTGTATTCAATTAGATAATATCCTAATGTTGGTCAGGGCATATTAATTACACTTAGAGTAATTGTTTTTCGCATTATAATTGTAAAATTGAATAGAATTTTGGGAGATAATTTTAGTCGATATAGGATTAGCTCTTGTTAAATTGACCAAGTTTATCTTAGTGACGTAACACTTCTTTTGTATTCAGTTAGATAATATCCTAATATTGGTCAGGGCATATTAATTATATCTTGAGTAATTGTTTTTCACATTATAATTGTAAAATTGAATAGAATTTTGGGAGATAATTTTATTTGACATAGGATTAGGTCTTGTTAAATTGACCAAGTTTATCTTAGTGACGTAACGCTTCACTGCTAGGATATATGTGAGAAAGGATTTTGCTTGCTCTTCTATTTAGAAATGATATAGGCTGAATAAACAAAGCCATACTGTCAAAGGATTTGTTCATGCATCCGAGCTGACTAAATTAGACCAATCATGAAATACAAGAATATAATGACATCAAACCGAATAGTTAAAGTTGAAATACATGGATTTGCTCGACTCAGAGTACACAGATAGATTTACTACTCCATCACTTGTAGATACTCTCGTAGGCTGTTTAGATGCAAGCAAGATTTTACTTTAATAGGATTTAATAAATTCGTAAATCCATTGAACTTTCAGATTCAGTAATTTGGGATTTAGGCCAAATCAATGGCAAAATTGATTTTAGTAAATCTGTAAATCCATAAATCCACCAAACTCACACTACTTGTTGATTGGTTGGATTTAATAAATCCGGTGATAAATCTTATTAAATGCCTTTGCCAAAGAACCCGTCAATATGACAATGATATGCTATAACCTTCTGGGCATCTATGATAATAGAGCAATAGGCCCTAAATATTGGCCTTTAGGAACTGATACACAATGTTGGCTAAGATATTTGGCTTTACACTTGCATAAGGCCTTTAAATTCATTTGTTATGATATTCACATTTAGGTTGGTTCATCTAGAGAAAATGTTATAAGACCAATTATCAAACTACTCTATATTTAGAGAAGCAAGCTCTACTCTNATTGGTCAGGGCATATTAATTATATCTTGAGTAATTGTTTTTCACATTATAATTGTAAAATTGAATAGAATTTTGGGAGATAATTTTATTTGACATAGGATTAGGTCTTGTTAAATTGACCAAGTTTATCTTAGTGACGTAACGCTTCACTGCTAGGATATATGTGAGAAAGGATTTTGCTTGCTCTTCTATTTAGAAATGATATAGGCTGAATAAACAAAGCCATACTGTCAAAGGATTTGTTCATGCATCCGAGCTGACTAAATTAGACCAATCATGAAATACAAGAATATAATGACATCAAACCGAATAGTTAAAGTTGAAATACATGGATTTGCTCGACTCAGAGTACACAGATAGATTTACTACTCCATCACTTGTAGATACTCTCATAGGCTGTTTAGATGCAAGCAAGATTTTACTTTAATAGGATTTAATAAATTCGTAAATCCATCGAACTTTCAGATTCAGTAATTTGGGATTTAGGCCAAATCAATGGCAAAATTGATTTTAGTAAATCTGTAAATCCATAAATCCACCAAACTCGCACTAGTTGTTGATTGGTTGGATTTAATAAATCCGGTGATAAATCTTATTAAATGCCTTTGCCAAATA
>JXCR01134604.1:0-11616 GCA_002079205.1 Phalaenopsis hybrid cultivar
GTCTTTCATAGATTAGTTGTTATCTCCTATTTCTCAGCTCACCATTCCTCTGAAGCATCAATAGCTCTTTGATTGGATCCCAACCCAAACCCGTAAATCCTCATTTTAATTTAATCCATAATTTCCAGTCTTTTTTGAACTGATACCACTTATTCTTAAGTTACAACCATTCGTACCCCTTTCCCGTTATTTCCTTGAGGTTTTTCATAATATTTTGTCAACATTCTTTGTTAAAATAGGTGGTAAGGCTATTTTTCAGTCTATCTTCTTAAGACTGATTTCACAAAATATGAGTTTAGCTTCATTATCCCACATAGCTGATGAACCCACTGCGTTACTAGCACAGAAAAAACAAACCATTAATATTTGACAACCCTCAGCCCTCAGCACATCCACCACAACCCTCAGCCCTCAGTAGNACAAACCATTAATATTTGACAACCCTCAGCCCTCAGCACATCCACCACAACCCTCAGCCCTCAGTAGAACCACCACAACCCTCAACCCTCAGCACAACCACCACAATCCACAACACAACTACCATTCAACAACACCCCTACACATATTCCACACCCACCACACTACAAGACACATCCAACATACCACAAGACACAACCACCATACCACAAGACACAACCACCACAACCACCACAACCACCCTATCCTCAACACAACCACCACANACCACCACACTACAAGACACACCCAACATACCACAAGACACAACCACCACAACCACCATACCACAAGACACAACCACCACAACCACCACAACCACCCTATCCTCAACACAACCACCACAACCCTCAACTCTCAGCACAACCACCACAATCCACAGTACAACCACCACAACCCCTAACCCTCAACCCTCAGCACAACCACCGCAATCCACAGCACAACCACCATCCAACCACACCTCCACACACATCCCACATCCACTACACTACAAGACAACCACCACAACCCACTCAACCCTCAACATAGCCACCTCAACTCTCAACCCTCAGTACAACCACCACAATCCACAACATAGCCACCATGACCCTTAACCCTCAACACAATCACTACAATCCACAACACAACCACCATCCATTCACAACTCCACACACATCCCACAACCACCACGCCGCAAGACACACCCACTCAACCCTCAACACAACCACTATAATCCATAGCACAGACACCACAACCCTCAACCCTCAGCACAACCACCACAATCCACATCACAAACTCCATCCAGCCACACCTCCATACACATCCCACAGCACCACACCATAAGACAGCCACTACAATTCACCCAACCCTCAAATATCAACACAGCCACCACAACCCTCAACTCTCAGCATAGTCACCACAATCCATAGTACAACTATCATCCAACCACAAGTCTACACACATCTCACATTCATCACACCACAAGACACAACCACCACAACCCACTCAACTCTCAGCACAACCATCACAACCCACAACCCTCAGCACAACCACAACAATTCACAGCACAACCACCTTCACGCACATCTCAGCACAGCCACCACAACCCTCAACACTCAGCACAACCACCACAATCCAAAGCACAACTACAATCTAACCACGCCTCCTCATGCATCCCACAGCCACCACAACCCACCCTAGCCGCCACAATCCTCAACCTTCAGCACAACCACCACAATTCACAGCACAACCACTACAACCCTCAACCCTCAGCACAACCACCATAACCACAACCTTCACCTCTCGATTCACAGTACAACCACCCTTCCAAACACACCACAGCACAATCATTAGGAATAAAGAAAAACCAACACTAATGCAAAATCACATGAATTGCAAAAACCTAAATTGCAAAATCCAACATCAGTGAACGACCAAACAAAAATCAATGACAGAATAGAGTTCGGAAAATCATCGCGAAATTATAATGCCACAGAATAGTCGTAGAGAATATCGTGGGCTGAGGGAGGGTTGAGGAAGAAGCAAAAAAGCCAAGCAGAGACGAAACACAACCCACAGATCAGACAAGAGGAGACAAGCGGGGATCTTACTTCTAGGGCGACGAGAGAACCTCGGTTGCGAGATAGGGAAGGAGGGGTTAGGGTAGTAAAAGCCTAGCAGTAGGTTAATATGAAACGCAGGCCGCGGGGTTGAACCAACAACACGCTTTTCATCCAATTTTTTTAGAAACACCCCCGTGCTACGTTTTTTAAACGTACAAAAAAAAGGTCTGTGATCACGTCGCGCGAAATACACTGCCCCAAACAGAGCCTTAGTGATGCAACTTGCTGCTTTAAAAATGTGCAATATGAGGCGCGCCTCATAACAAATCTAAAAAGAAAAATGTATTGAGGCATACATCTCAAGCAGTTTGGGCAAGGGCTGTGGTTTAATTTGGCTGATGCATGCGCCTCTTGCGCTTTTTCCTAAATTAGATGGTTCAAATACAAACTGAAGATGTAACTCTCACGCACAAGAACTCCCTTCTCTATAGTTGAGCTTCCTAATGTCGCCACCTTTAATTTTTACTGAAGCTGTTGCCACTCCCGTCAGTCCCACCTTTTGTTTTCGCTCCAACGTCGTCACTGCTGCCACCTGGTGCTCTCGTTGCTAGTGCTGCTGCTATTGCTTCATGTTTTTGCCACATCAATTGCATACTTCTGTTGTAGTGTCATTGCCTGTTGTTTCTACTACCAATACCGCCGCAGACGTCGCCGTTGTCGTTATTATTGCCAGTGGCTGCTCGTCGGCCCCCGCCTCTTCCTACAACTGCCTCCTCTGCCTCTCTTTGCTTCTGTTGTAGCCACCATCGCCTGTTGCTTCTGATATTCCCGTTGTTTCAACTGCCCGCTCCAGCAGCTGTTGTCACCTGTTGCTCGGCTTGCTCTTATTGCCTCCTAATGTTATTATGTTGGTTGGATAATGGGAGTGAAATCTATTATGTTAAACTCATCTTAGGTTTTTCTTTGATATTTTATGTTACTTTCGTTTCATTGTTTATGTTAGTTCGATGAATTAATCAGTTGATATGTACATTATATTTTTGCTTTGTGCAAGTTACATGATATTTTGCGGCTTATTTAATTTATTTTTTCATATAGATGCAATTTGTTATTTCATTTAAATCTAATTTGTCATTTTTTATCTTGTTAGGATGTTAATATGTCCTTATTTAATATATCTATTAGTTGTGATACTAATATATTATTTTTTACCCATTTATTAACTTTTGTCTTAGACCACCTCTCGAGGCTTATGCTTTGCTTCAAGAACAAAATACGCCTCAATACCCTATTGCATAGTGTTAATTATTTTGTTGTGAAAGAGAAAGAGTCGAGTTTGTCACTCAACTCTAGTGAAGGTGATGAGTTTCGCAATTTGCTTATCTATGTTAAAGACTGTTGAACATCATTTTGCATAGGGAGTTGAAAGAGCTTGACCTTAATGAGCCTGATTAGGAGACTGGGACTTCAAAAGATTTCTCAATCTTATCCTTGCTCTCTTGGTTGGATTCAAAACTACTTAGAGATGCAACTTGTTCTTTCACAAGATTGTCCTTTGGAATGGTCAGTCTGCAGACCATTATTACTCATAAGTGATCTAATTATGAAAACCTATTAAGAAGCAATGAATGTGGCATTTTTATTTTTAAGTAGTTGTCATCCTTGCATTCATGGGAAAATTAAAAATTTCAATTGGAGTCTTTGCTAATTACTTGGGAACTTAATTTTAATCGCCACTGAATTTGGAGATAACTTTGTCAATTGTATATGAGTTTTAGTCCTTTTGAGGTAGTCACATGGCTATCAACATGCCCAATTCATAGCTTTATCGATTCCACTTCTATCTAACATTATTGAGTTAACTGATTGAATTGCTTGTTATGTGCATGATTTGCATACTGAGTTTTATAAAAAAATTGTTTTAATAATGAGAATTAAACAAGTCTTTAACATACGTGCTATACGGACCAAGAGCTCAAAAAGTCATTTTGTTTCGTGCAAACAAGTTTTTAGAATGATAATGCATTAGGTATTTGCTTTATGGGTTAGCCTTTGTTCTATCTTGAGGAGAATTAGTGCAAGGTTGATATAATTTTGACCATGGACTTTTGGTGAAATCCTTGTTACTTCTATCACTCCTTTTTGGTGTCTGTTCTAGCATTCCATCACTTTCATCATCTAAGATGCAGTATCAATGCCGGATTGACGACATTCTCTCCTAGTATATGAAATTTAATAAGACTAGTGGAAATAGTAGCTTTATTTTAACAAATATATGATGTTTGTTTTCTTGGTAAATTATTAGACAAAAATTAACAGCTTTATGTTTTTTATGCCTTATCATATAAATAGCAAACATATAAAATATTGTTTTTCTGGATTTTAATTTAATCTATCCTTGCCAAACTTAGAATGCAGTTATGAATTAATTTACTCCTTTCTGGTTTCTTCATGGCTACCAATAGCTTCTTCTAGACATATGCTCTTCCTTGGACATTCCAGGATGAATGATTGGTTTTCCTGGTTTTCTCCAATCAAAGAACAGCCCCAATGGTTTGATTTCATTTTGATTTTGGTTAAATTTTGTTCATTATGTTGCACAAATTGCTTTCTCGTGGAGATCATGAATTTTGTTTTTTTTTCTTTCATGCTTTGCATATCAAGTCGCTCACGTGGTATTATTTTATTTTGAGATTATGCACAATAAGTCCAGCCCCAACCTATGTTTGTTATTTTCAAGTTCTTTGTTGGTGTTTTTCTGGTAGTAAGTGTCCGTTGCATTGTAAGTTTCCATTTTATGAATGGAGGTGTAGTCATATGATGAAACATTTTCATATTTGTGTTTATTTTGTTTGCAGACATTAAGTCCAATTTGTTTCACTGTAGGCATCCAGAAGCTATTGAAACTCACTTTTAAAAGTGAATTCTGGTAACTTTTCAAAGGCTATCCTAATAATAACTATGTAAACAGCTCATTTAATCTTTAGTGGTGAAAACTTGTCCAATCCAACACCATACACAACCTAACATCAAGTCATAGTTGGCAATGGTTTGGCTCTCCCCATGTCACATGCTTGTAATGGTATTCTTCTGACTCCACCCAGTAAGCTTAAACTTTATCAAATCTTCATGTCTCATAACCTTATATGTATAGTGTCATTAATGACAATCTTTGCTTTGTCCATGTTGATGTGGCTGGCTTCCATATCCAAAATTGGAATACACACAAAATTCTTCTCTATCCTATTTTGCGCTTCACAACATTGTCCAATCAATTTTTTAGCAGGCAGCAGTGCCTTCTTGTCTAAACTGTCCTCCACTTTCAAATAATATTATAGGCTGGGACATCCTCATCGCTCCACCATTCATTTTACAGCTTACAATAATCCCAATATAGGTATATCTACAAATCAATTCTCATATACTTTCTGTAACTCGACAAAAAATCATAAATGACCACTTTCTTTATCATCTTATCACTGTTTTTCCCTTTTCTGGATTATACACTTTGTTGCAATCTGTCTTTCACCAACATTTCGAAACCAAGGCCATAAATACTATTTCTCATTCATTGTCGACTTCTTACATTTTTGTTGGGGTTTCTAATGAAAAACAAATCAGGCTTAATTTCAAAATTTCTTATTCATTATTGACTTCTCACTTTTTTTTGTTGGGTTTCATAATAATAATAATAATAATAATAAAAGGCTTAACCTCAAAATTTAACATAGGAGAAAAATATGAATAGAATGACAACTAAACTCCCAAATTGAAACTAGTGGTTAGGGGTGTACGTGTGCCGAACCAATTCTTGCTTGATGAGTTTGTGAGTTGAGCTTATTGAATTGCTAGCCTGAGCTTGAGTTTAGATTATAGCTCGTATATCAAACGAGTTTGAGCCAGTCACAAGCTCGCTTTATTTTGAAAATAATTCTCAAGTTATAGAAACTATTGTAATCAAACACATTAATTTCTTTCACATAATATTATATTGAATATGGTAAAATATTAATTCTTTTATCTTGGATTTAATCCTTTCCTGCAAAATCCATTATTTCTTTAACGGGTGTTCGCAAGTATCGTTGTTTTCTTTGGCGAGCCTTCTTCACTGATCACACTGATGCTTTTTCCAGTAAGCTTTCGCATTATCTTGTTTATGATGCCATATCGATTGAGTTCCTGTTTCAATTTCTTTCCTTCAGCTCAGGGCTTTAGTCACGTCAACACCTTTTCCAGTGAACTTCCTCTAGCGACTTCTTCTTTGGCTAGAGCTAGCAAGCCGGCTCGCGAGCTGTCATTATTGCCATGAGCCGAGCTTGACTCAAGGTTGAGCTTGAGTTCAAGTTAGTGAGCAATAGGAGGCGAGTTGACTTGTGCTTGACTCATTTACTCCCCTACTTGTGGTGGTGATTGTACAAGCCATATTCAACAAAATCAGTTGATCAGTGTAACATATCTTGCCAAATTTACTGCCCCTACACCCCTGAATAAAAAAGGGTAGCCAAACAAAATCACAGGCAGTGAAACCAACTGTGCCCTTCTAGAAGCTGGCCTACNTTCTTGCCAAATTTACTGCCCCTACACCCCTGAATAAAAAAGGGTAGCCAAACAAAATCGCAGGCAGTGAAACCAACTGTGCCCTTCTAGAAGCTGGCCTACTTTTTTTTTGAGTTGATATTCTCATCAGTGTCGTCGATCTGATAAATAGAATGTCATCCTTAACAATTCAAAATCTCTATCCTATCAATTGCTGTGAAACCATAATCTCTATTATTCAATTCTCAATGTCCTTGGGTATGCTTGCTACCCATGGCTACAACCTCGTTCCAAATACAAATTTGTTATTCAAATTGATATGTTTGTTTGAGTGAAGTTTTCATTCTGCAACTCACTATAAAAAATGTTGAATTGTGCTTCAATATTGATTTTTATAAAGTCACTATATCAGTTTTGCTTTTTCCTATTTTTAATAGAAATACAGCAATATTAAATTAAGGTTATGATAATCAAAATATTATTATATTGCTTAAGAATAACAACTGAATGTAAAAAATTATGTGATAATGGATAAAATTGAAACTCACTCTAGCCCAACCAAATACAGAGACAGAGTTGACTAGAAGTGAATTGTTATAAAACAAATAATTATTACTATAACTCCACTTCAAAGCTATTTACTTCTGAGATTGAAATCCACTGACTGTAAAACAAATATGATTGCTCCTTCCATAATTTGCATATTAATTTTTTCCAAAATGTCTATTAGGATTTAATTGTTATTTTATTCTTGAATTATCAGCTTATTGTTATATATAATTATATATATCGATGCAGGACCGCCAAACAGCTCTGTTCACGGCTACACAGACTAAGGAGGTTTGTAATTGATGCGTTATTCTATTCACACCTTCTTTTCTTCCCCCTTTACTGATTTTTGGAAAGGAGACATGCAGGTTGAGGATTTTGCAAAATTAACATTCAAGGAAGCTCCTGTATATATTGGTGTTGATGATGGGAGATCAAAGGTAATTTGCAGGATCCTATCTCTTCCTGCTATTCTTTTTAGGAAAATTTACATAAGTAGCCCACAATTCTTATGTATTTACATATCTCATACCTAAACTTTCATATTTACATCATAGCACTTTGGTGCTATAAGCTTATGCATGATATGTATCACTTTTAAAAAGTACTAATAATACTATTTTTAATGTGATATTAAAGATTTGAGTGCCATGTGTGTAAATATGAAAGTTTAGTGCGCAATATGTAAATACATAAGAATTGTTTGCTATGTATGTAAATTTTCCTTCTTTTTATTAATAAGTCTGCTTGGAAATGACCACAATGATTCAATAGATTACCGTCGAAGGACTGCAGCAGGGTTATTGTGTTGTGCCAAGCAACAAAAGATTCCTGGTTTTGTATGCTTTTCTGAAGAAGAATTTGTCAAAAAAGGTCATGGTTTTCTTTTCTTCTTGCAACTCGGTCAAGTTCCATGCAGAGCTTCTCAAATATATTCAGATAGATTGTTATGATATCCATGGAAAGCAAAAGCAGCAGAAAAGGACTACTACCTTTTTTGACTTCTGTAAGGCCAGCAAGGGTATCTTGCTTTGTACTGACGTTGCTGCTCGTGGTCTTGATATTCCTTCTGTGGTTTGTTTTGCTGTGCTTTAAACTTTCTTTTTCTTATTGTGTATATCAATTTGTTTAGAAAATTAATTGCTTGTTTTTTTATTTTTTCTAGGATTGGATTTTGCAGTATGATCCTCCTGATGAGCCAAAGGCAATAATGTTTTTCTACTTTTTTATTTCTATATTATTTTTATGCAGTAAAGCATAAGAGTTAATTCAAAATTCTCCATTAATATGTTGTTTAAATTTTTGTTACCCACAAAATGCTATATTGCTCAGGAATATGTACACCGAGTTGGCCGAACTGCTCGTGGAGAAGGTGCTGAAGGAAATGCTCTACTCTTTTTGTTGCCTGAAGAGTTGAAGTTTGTTTCCTATCTGATTGTATGATAGAAACACTGATTTTTTCTTTTTTTTACCCATTTTTGAGTGGTATTAAGTGATATTTTCCTAATGTTTGCTTTTGTTTTCTTCCGGCTAGGCCGCTAATGTACCTGTGAAACAATATGAGTTTTCTGAGAAGAAGGTTCCAAATTTGCAATCTCAATTGGTATTCTCTAACTTCGACTTTAATGCCACTAGACACATATTTTGTTGTGATGGAAATTTTTATCCTTCTCTTCTACAAGGGCTTCGATCAATTATAAATCGAAACCGCACTACAAAATAGGATCACACTTATTCTAGAAATCTGAAACGATGGAAATCAATCAGAAGCACAAGTAAAAAAATTTCAGAGAAGAAAGCATAACTCGAGAACAGTAAAAAATCACGGAGCCACACCGCCAAAAAATTTTCATTATGAAATCAGAACAGCTACAAAATAATCACTCAAATCTCATCTCTACAATTGAGGGAACTTACAAGACTTCTCTTCAAACCCTTCCTCTCGATCCCACAAGAGAAACACAAGCTTAAATTCTTCTCTTTGATCCTTATTCACTTCACAAAAGCCTTATAAAAAAAAAACGCATGCGAGAGAGAATTACTTTCGTGGCTTGAACACGAGGCTTTAAACTGAACTAAACTGACGAATCATTCAGGTGCGGGTATGTCTAATGCTCTGCAACTGGGCACCTAGGCTCTCGAAATTGAGCGCAGTGGTGCCACAAACATGCGGTGCCGGCATGCCCCCTATGGGCGAGAGCACGTCGCGCCAATGTCCTGAGGGCGTGGATGCTTCGACTGTGGGTTTTTTAGACTCCACAACATGACAATCTCCCACAGATTAATATTACCCAACACACTTGTCCAGTAGATCTGCACCTCCATCCGTACCATCTTCATAGTCACGTATCGTGGTGTGGCTCACACTCGGTCTCAACCTTCATGGACTCCAACTAAAGCCAAATGTAGCTCCAACCTCGATAGTCACTACTTTTGTCAACATATCTGTAGGATTCTGAGTTGTTTATTTTCTCCAAGAACAAATACCCCTCTTCTAGGAGAGCATATAAAGTGATACTTCAGCCGAATATGCTTGTCCTGACATGAAAATGAGTTTATTTAGCAAGATGAATTGCATTCATACTGTTACTATGAAACTTTTCAATCCCTTATTTCTTGTCCAATTCTGCCATAAAGCCCTACAGCCTAATCAACTCCTTGCTAGCCTTAACGATAGCAATATATTCGGCTCGCGTAGTTGAAAGTGCAATAATTTTTTGCAGCCTGAAAACCCACTTACTGTTGTGTTCCCCAAAGTGCAAAAATGTCGAATTGTACTTCTATCATTCACATCTCCCGTCAGATCTGAATCTACAAATCTCTATAGATTAATCCCTACACTTTAATAGCAAAGTGCTCTGTTGATTGTTCCCTTGAAATAGTTGAGAATCCACTTCACCTCTCAATGATGTCTGCATGAATTGCTCATGTATCTTCTGACCACTCTCACTACATATGCAATTGTATAATATAAATCATAACATACATTAAACTTCCAACTTTTAAAGCATACA
The DNA here is from genome assembly GCA_002079205.1 of Phalaenopsis hybrid cultivar. Classification (NCBI taxonomy): domain Eukaryota; kingdom Viridiplantae; phylum Streptophyta; class Magnoliopsida; order Asparagales; family Orchidaceae; genus Phalaenopsis; species Phalaenopsis hybrid cultivar. Next base: position 10,097 of record JXCR01134604.1, read on the forward strand.
GAGTTCTCATCTGTGTTTGTTCTGGTTTAGAGTTAGACGATAACTCTTTCGATAGCTTGAAGTGATACCTAAGGGGGTGCAAACCGACCGTGAGTTGCTAATGTTGAACTTCTGTAGGATCGTCTCAACATACTTTGGCTGAGATAACTTCAGTGTACTTGCACTCATATCCCTGTTGATTCTAAATACAAGAATATTTTTTCTTTTACCTAAATTCTTCATTTCAAACTCATTTGATAACTGCTCATATTAAATTTTTGATTTTCCCTATATTTTTTTCCTGTAATCAACACGTCATCTTATAACAATTATCAAAGTGTTTGAGCAACAGTGGTTTGCTTGACATTTCATGTACCCACTGTTTGACATGAACATGTCAAACCCTCTTTACCACTACCTGAGAGTCTGCTTCAAGCCATGGATACCCTTTTTCAACCTATATATCAGACCTTCTTTCCCTGTAACCTTGTAACCCTGCGGCTGTACGATGTATATTTTCTTATCCAGATCTTCATATAAGAAAGTTGTTCATCTGCTCCAGATGTAGATTTTCCTTTGCTACCAGACTTAGCACAACCCTGACAGTTGTCATCTTCACCAATGGAGAAAATCTGTGTAGTTCACTTCTTTCTTGTGCTAGAATCTCTTCACAACAAGTTTTGTCTTATAACACCTGTTACTATCTTACTCTTTCAGCTTGTAGACTCACTTGTGTAATAATTGTCATTTGGTGATACCGTCAAAGCCCATGTTCGATTTGATTTTAATGACCGCATTTCATCGTTCATAACAAACTCCCACTTCCTTGAATCCTTAATTTGAGTGACCTTCTCAAAGCACTGGTTCACCACGTCAGTTAACAACAAATCGTATAACGAAACCGGTTATATCACTTTGCTGGACTTCTGACTTTAGTAGCAGGTGACCGAGGAACTTCTAGTGTTCTATTTGGTTTAACACTTTTTTCTTTCTCCTTTATTCTAATCACCAATGTCATCTAGCTTAACATATTTGGACTTTTCAAAAGTAACTGACGAGTTATCCTATGTTCTGAGCATGTTCTTGTACATCTCCATTTCATTGAATTTGACACCCCTGCTCTTAATGAATTTTTGATTCTTATAGTCCCAAAACTTATACCCGAACTCATTTGAGTTATATTCATTGAAAGTGCACTTGACAAGTTTTGAGTCGATCTTACTCCTAAATCTTACATTGACATGTACATATGTAGAACAACCAAATGTTTTTAAATGAGATAGATTTACCTCATTATCACTTTAGGTTTCTTCAGGTAAGTCTTCCTCTAAAGGCAGCAATGGATCACTTTTAATCAGATAAATGACGGTGTTTGCTGCTTCAGCCTAAAAATATTTTGGCAAGCATGCATGCAGTCTTATGCTTCTAGCATGCTCCATAATTGTTCTATTCATGCGCTCATCCACAACATTCTATTGTGGTGTCTTTGGGATAGTGAAATCATGCTTGACCTCCTTTGCAACACAAAAATTTCTGAACTT
>JXCR01134605.1:0-41446 GCA_002079205.1 Phalaenopsis hybrid cultivar
GTTGTGTAGCCGCAACGAGAAAGAAGATCCCGTTGCTTGCCTGCTACGCAGGACCGGGACGATTTTCCTCTTCGCCGCAATGAGAAAGAAGATCCCGTTGCTTGCCTGCTACGCAGGACGGGGACGATTTTCATCTGCACCGCAACGTTCCGCTTCGCCGCAACGAGAAAGAAGATCCCGTTGCTTGCCTGCTATGCAGGACGGGAACGACTTTCCTCTTCACCGCAACATTTTACTGCAACTCTTCGCCGGAACTCTGCACCGCAACGTTCCGCTTCGCCGCAACGGGAAAGAAGATCCCGTTGCTTGTCTGCTACGCAGGACGGGGACGACTTTCCTCTTCGCCGCAACACTTAGCCGCGACTCTTCGCCGCAAATCTGCACCGCAACACTTTGCTGCAACTCTTTGCCGGAACTCTGCACCGCAACGTTCCGCTTTGCCGCATCGCTTTACCGCAACTCTTCACTACAACGCTTCGCCGCAACTCCGCTTTGCCGCATCGCTTTACCGCAACTCTTCACTACAACGCTTCGCCGCAACTCCGCTTTGCCGCATCGCTTTACCACAACTCTTCACTACAACGCTTTGCCGCAACTCCGCTTTGCCGCAACTTTTCTTTGCAACTATTCGCTTCTCCGCAACTCTTCGCTTCGCCGCAACTCTTCGCTCCGCCGTAACTATTCTCCGCAACGCAGAATATTTTTCTTCTCCTCTTCACCTGTGATTTTTCCCCTCATCCAATGCCTCNTAACTCTTTGCTTCGCCGCAACTCTTCGCTCCGCCGCAACTATTCTCCGCAAACGCAGAATATTTTTCCTCTCCTCTTCACCTGTGATTTTTCCCCTCATCCAATGCCTCTATTTATAGGCATCATATGAGGCATAGCATTNTTTTCCCGCCTGTGGGACAAGGGGCATCTGTAATCATCATCTTGTAGTGGATTTTTACAACTGGGCTAGGCCCCGTGGTTTTTCCCTTTTTACGGGTTTTCCACGTAAAAACTTCTGGTGTTATTACAGCTTGGATTCATTTTCATGTGAGCGTGTGTTGAATTTTCGTGTAACGCTAAGACGATAATCCATTACTCTACCATCGCGAATTTTCTAGCACGCATCAGTATGTATTTTACATTTAAAAAAAATTAAAATAGTAATAGCTTTTATGTAATATAAAAGATTTGGGCATATATGTAAGAATAGTAATGCTATTTCACTGCCTTTTTACCAGCTTTAATTCATGTTGCAGCTTGTGCTAAATGAAAGTTACATTGAAATTAAGTATTTAGAATAGAATTATTGAAGCAAAATAAAAATTATTATTATTTTACTTCAAATTACTAAAAAGCCATTAAAATTTATGATGGCCCCAGGAAGGAATATGAATGATATGCCTGCCATATAGCTGTTTAGGTATCAGCAGCTGTGATGATGCTGAAACTGAGGAAAGAGGTCCCCTCAGCAATGCTGCCATTGCCTTTTCAATTGATTATATTGACAGTTTTGTTCTTCTAAGAGTAAAGTTTGATTATTATAGGCTTGATCTTGATAATATATACTCGTACTACTTTGACTCGGGTTGATCAAGTCGTGAAGCGGACCCAAAATAAGTCCAAGGTGCTATCGATCGAGCCCCGGGGATCATAAGTTGAAAATACACGAGCTTTTGTTCTCGGAGATTTTCTTCTTTATCTTTTCAAGTCTCATCTCTTTAAGCTTGATCAATTGACCTAGCCGATAATAGAATAGTTGTAGAGCGAGATGAAGATAAGTGAGAGAGAGTGTTGCTCAAAACTCCAAAAAAAAAAAAAAAAAATCTTAATCCTTGTTTTCATTTAGTACACCCTATTTATAATGACTGTCTTTCATAAAATGTTACGTTTAGTCTCATGGTACCACTTTTGGTCAATCTTTGGAGGATCGTGGCCGACTTCTAGTGTCTGCTTGGTTTGGTTGACTTCTAATGGTTGCCTGGTTGTGATCGGCCTCTGGTGGTTGTCTGGTTGTGATCAACCCTTGGTGGTCTTCTCGTCGTCGTCGGCATCTCGCATGTGGTTGCTCTATTGACTCATCTTCAATCCTTAAATATCTTGAGTTCGTCTTGTTATACTTGTCGGGATATAATCTACCCGATGAGTTTTAAGTTGGAACTCGAAGTGAAAGCGCTTCAACTATTGATGGCTCGAACAACAGTTGTTCAGTTGTCCGACCAAAATTGGTAGATTTATATTTATTTGGCATTTTATTTGAAAGTTTTTTTTTTAAAATTTTAATAAACTAATCAAGTTGTATATGAAAATACTCAAAAAAACAGTAATGTGTTTTGAGTATTTAAAATTTTTTTAAAATAAATATATATAAACATATATTAAATATATTTTATTTCAATCAAAATACAAAATAACATAAAATAAAAACTAAAAATATAAAAGGACAGGCAAAAATGATCTCAAAGTGGCCCTAATTAATTTGACACAATTTTTTGAAATTTGTTGTGAAAATATTGAATTAATTCTAAATAAATCTCTAATTTGCATTAGAGCTTCATTAGTACTATGATCGCAATACTTTGAAGATGAATCTGCCTAGAGAAGTGGGAAAAAATATTCGGCCCGCACGTTCGGGCGGCCAACCACAGACCGCCACGTCGCCCGCCGATGAGGTGTATGGCGACGTAGCGCTGGTGGTTGACCGTCAAAAAGTGCGGTGTCCGGGGGGAATATTTTCTCGAGAAATGGTGCCGTGAAAGAAACCTCTGCCTAATTAATACAGTGGTGTTCACTAATAATTGGAAACTTAGTTCATATTAGAAGGAAGTGGGGGCATTTACAAACATACCCAACCATTCTTATGTATCAACATATCACAAGGACTCGGAAACTTTGATTTTTTTTTTTTCATTTATATCCTCCAAATCTTTCATATATTTTAACTTTTATGAAGTGGAATACCAAGTATAGATATAGTTGGCGTAAATGTAAAAATTGAAGTATAGATGTTAGATATGTAAATACATGAGAAATTAGTGACATGTATGTAAATCTTCCTACAGTGAAATGCTTGAAAACCGGCGGAATCTCCTCCGGAGGCCGTCTGAAATGCAGAAAATGATGTTCATTGCAGCAGATGGAGATCTATTCCACATTTCTCTGTTTTTATTCCTCTTTTCATTTAGCATTTTTCTTATTGAGAACATTGAAATGTTGGTCTTGTATGTAGTGTTTTGAAAGCAACTCATTGATTCATTAATTAAAGATATATGTAATGTCATGCACTCATCTACAACACATTACTAAAACACTGTCGGCAATGTATTGACCTTTTTTGTTTGTATATTCCCAAGTTTATTAGCACACTAATCATTCATTTGGGACATAGTCCTTTCAAGAAGTGGTCGTTTAGTCCATGGTCCGTTGGATGGTCGGTGCAAGGTCAGCTTAGCTTCAGGGTCTATCCCTCGGTGTGGTCAATACTCCATACCGTCGGGCAGCGAAGCTTACACTTGTTCACTTAATATGACGGTTCATCAGGGCCTCTTTCCTCGTCCCTTTTTAGCTCACTCGTAGGGGTCCGGACCCCCACTAAGGGGGAGGGAGTCGACTGAACATCTCAGCGATTTGCGGGAATTTCGCTCGCATCCGGTCCCCAATTTTGTTCACCTCAGATGATTGTGTTGGGTGAATTGTGACCTCGTACGATCATGTTGGGTGAGCAACAACCGCTTTGTCACAACACAATACTGACTTATGGGCTAACGGGTATGGTCTATTTATTGATTTTATGAGTAACATCTTTTGTAAATACTACAAGAATTTGGATCACTCCATCGGATGGCCAAGGGAGATCTATTTTTTCAGATAATATTTGAAGAAAGACATGAACCTGGAAGAAAAATTTGTAGGAGCTCCACCGCAACCGCTGCTCGCCACCGCCGCTATCTAGGCACCGTCATCGAGCCACCATCCCCGCTAGACCATCGACGCCGCTGCCCAACCACTGCGTTGAACCGCCGTTGCTATTAGGTCACTGCTGCCTTGCCACTGTCACTGCCTCTGTCTGACCACCGCAGATTAGCCATTGTCACCACCGAACCACCGTCGTCAATGCCCCACCACAGCCGTCGGGCAGCCTCCGCCACCGAACTACCGATGCCCAACCACCGCCATCGAGCCACCACCAAGGTCGTACCATCTTCTTTGAGCCACCACTACCACCGAACCACCCCCACCCAGCCACCGCCACTCCACTATCAAACCATCGTTGACCGACCATCGTCATTTGGTACAACCACCTCTAGACCATCGTCATTGCCACAAGACCATCATAGTCTAAGCGACATCGTCGCTGAACTACCACTACTTGGCCACCGCCTTTTGACCACTGCTGATCAACCATCTTTGTCAAGCCACTACCACCATCGCTGCTCGATTATCACCGTCAAGCCACAACACAACCGAAACACACTTGTCGAATCACCGTCATCTGACCATCTCCATTACCTTAACTGAACCGTCGTCGTTTAGTTGCAGTAGTCGCCATCAGACCACATATGTCCAACCCGCACCAATGTTAACATCGAACCACCACCACCGCTGTCGGACTATCATCGCCACAACCAAACCTCTGTTACTCGACCATCACTGTAGGCGTCTCTATCGCCGAAGCTGGCATCAGACTTTCTGATAACCAACCTCCATCATCATCTTTTCTTCACTAAAGCCGGGTCACTACTATTTCCTTAGCATTTTCTGTCAATTCCCTACCCAAAGTCACACCCACTTATGAAATATTGCTTCTTGTTGCTCAAGGGCTATTGATCAGACCCCTGTGGTTTTTGTTTCTTCAGGTTTTTCACATAAACATTATGATGTCTTTTCTGTCCATTTCTTTTACTTATATGTGTGTCCGATCTATATACAATACTAAGACGTTAATATATCACTCTACCTCCACAAACTTACGAGCACGCAGCAAACGTCTGCCAGAAAAATAGAACGCAAAATTCTCTTATGACATTTATGTGTTAGAAAGCAATTTTGCAAAAAAATACTTGTGTCTTATTTAAATGCATGTAGCACAACTCCTAAAGCAATATAGTGCTCTCCGAATTGTTCATTGGCTGGTAAAAAAAAAGTCAATGGAATCCGATAAATGTTCACCAATCCGGTTCCATGGACAAATTCACTGTTTATCTTATTGAGTGCTTGTCCTTACCATGCTCTTTGTGGAAATAAGATCATTGAAACCCTTAGTAGAGTTAACTAAGGTTATGTTTGAGTTGGCTTTTGCATGCGCTCTATTTCAGATAGGTCATAGTTTAGGGTTTGCAGAACAACCTTTTTTGTTATATTGTTTAAGAATTTCTAAAATGAGAAGTTCTTTTTTACAATTAGATCTATGTAAGAAATAGCTATTTTGACTTCATGAAAAAAAAATATTTATAATTCACACAATAAATTTTTAAGAAATTATTTCCTACATAGCAATAGCCCCAAATGGGCTCTAATTTTTCCTCTCCCTTTCTTTCCTATACAATATATAGCATTGGTTTCTCTTGGAAACATAGATTTTACATAAGAAAACCTAAGAAGGAGAAAATCATGGCAAAGGCCGAGAATTCATTACATAAAATAAGGAATTACAAGTGAAGAGTATCCCTTTTGCACAAAAAAGAAGATGAGTATTTATAATTTTAACAAGACTCATTTAAAGAAAATAATTAAATGAGAGCTAATAAATTAATAACATACAAATTGTAATCTAAAGGCTACTATAAGCATGATATAACGATCGAAACGTTCGATCTGTGTGTTCACAGCTTCAATCCGTGAGGTCATAATTTCTTTATGAGATGATAAGCGGAATTTACAAATTTTTAGTCACAAAGTTAGCAATCTCCACCTTGACATGAATTTACAATGAAAATAAAATAAAACTTTCTCCACCTCTTCCACAAAGCTCTAGTTATCATGAATAAATACCAACAAAGTCTATGCAATGCTCAAATTTGGCTATTGAGAGTGCTTTAGTTATAATATTTGTGCATGATTAACATGAGTACTGATCTTGCTCACAATAATATCACGACGAGTAATAACTTCACGAACGAAGTAATAATGAACATCAATGTGCTTAATTCTTTCATGAAGTATTTGATCTTTGCTGAGATGAATAACATTCTGATTATCACACATCAATATGATGATCTTCAAATTTTCACTAAGCTCTTTAATCAGATCTTTTAACTAAAATGATTCTTTGTAAGTGTGAGCAATTGTCATGTACTCAACTTCAATTATAGTAGTGTCATTATTATTTGTAAAGTAGCTTTTTAGCTAATCGCATAGCCACCAATAATAAACATGTATCCTGTAAGTGAACACCTTCAAATAAGATCTCTAGCAAAATCTGAATTAACATAGCCAATGACTCTATTTATAATCCTCCTAAATTAATTAAAATATATCTTTTGTTCCACAGAGATATATAATAATCCACTAAACTGTATTTCACTATTATTTACCCGAATTAATCATTTTTCTATTAACTGCACTAACTGCATATCATAAATCTGGACATGAACATATCCTTAAGTACATGAGATATCCCATTTCACTAGAGTATGAAACTCGAAACATATATTCAATCTCATCATTAAATTGTGAACATAAAGCTTATGAAAGTTTGCAATGTACAACTAATAGAGTAGTGGTGTAAACGAGTCGAGTTGAGTCGAGCTCGAGCTTCAGTCTACAATTCAAGCTCGCTCACGAGCCGACTTATTAATTTATTATAAAAGAGAGAACATGATATTAATTTAAGCTCACTTTATAATAAGATGACAAATAAAATGAACAATTAGAAGATAAATAATACAAAATCGTATAATATACAATACACAGTATGAGTCATCATGTCAAGTATTTTCGTTGAAGCTCTCAAATCTTTCATCTCAAACTCACTGTTAAGTTGAGCTTTTAATGTCTTGATATCTCTTTTATTCTTAGTAGATATCAATATATTATCGACAAAAAAGAGTAAATAGATAAATAAGAATTTTTTTATTTGAAGTAAATATAATCATCACAACAACTTTGCTTAAACTCACGAGCAATCATGAATGAATCAAATTTTATATACCTTTGTTTTCTAGAAAACTTTCAAACTATAAAGATATTTTATTAATAAACAATCATGATCTTTTTTTTTTTTTGTAACCAAGAAACCATCAAACTGTTGCATATAGATGTCATCTTCAAGCTCTCCATGAAAAAATACAGTAATTGCATCTAATTGTTTACGTTCAAGATCATACTTAGCCAAAATACAAAGTAAAGCTTAAAATGTGCTATGTTTAACTACTAGAGAGAATACATCTATAAAGTCTACACCTGAAATTTGACTAGATCCCTTTATAACAAGCCTAGCTTTATATTGGACATTCTCAACTCCTGGTGTACATTTCTTCTTCATAAATACCCATTTGTAGCGAACAAATTTCTTACCTTGAGATAATGTTACCAAATCCTAATTTTTATTTTTTATGCTGCGATTTACCTTCTATTGCATAGCGATCATCCACTTTTTAGAGTCAACTGAATTTTACAACTTCATTATAGCTTGAAGTTTCTTCACCACATTCGATACATTTAGCTACATTTAGAGCATATGCAACCAAATCAGTCGTACAATACCTCTGAGGCAGCTTAATTTCTCTTTTTGTTCTATTCTTAGCAATAAAATATTGTGATGGTTATTGTTGTGATGGTGGGAAAACAACATCATCATAATTATCTGAATTTAACTCAAAAGTTTATTCTCGAGGATGCACCTCTATCAATCTAAACCTTCACTTATATGTTAAACATTTTCTTATGATCTTCACATTTAGATTCTATAGTAAATGTTGTATGTAACATGACAGACTTGTCAACTATAACATCTTTACTAATTATCGGCATCATAACTTATAACCTTTAACTTGAATTTTATAATCAAGAAATACACACTTTGTAGATCTAAGTTCTAATTTATCATTATTAATATGAGCATATGCAAGACAAAAACATAATTCATAAATTAGAGTAACATGTTGGTATACCTGACCAAATATCATATGGACGTTTCTCGTCAATAACAATGGGAAGACAGCGATTCACGAGTAATAAGCTATAGAACCATATTCAACCCAAAATAAATAAAAAAAAAGGGTATTTATAATTTTAACAAGACCCCTTTAAAGAAAATAATTAAGAAAAATCAATAAAGCTATAATGNTGATCCGCATCGGATGAAAGGTTTTCCATCTCCGGATTCAATAAAGTCGACGTCTAGGAGTTTATAGAGAAGCGCAACGCGGATACGCCATGCGATCAGGGAGGTTTCCGATCCGTGGAGTTCGACGGCCGGCGGGGAGGGATCCGCTGGGGGTGTAGAAGAGCGGGGTCGGACCTTGGGCTTCCGCGAGCAGTTGCCCATTGGATGATTGGAGGGTGGAGTTTAGAGGGATATGCTTTAAATTTTAAAGAAGATGTTGGAAGAGGGCAAGGGCGGCGTCAGCGGAGGAGATAGCTCATAACTCCACCGCTGCGTTAACATCCGTGAAGGTGGGTGATTTTCCCGCTCGTAACCCAGCACGTGCGAGAGGCGTATCGGGCAAATATCGCGGGTTTTTTAGTTTAGCCATCTGACGCATCGTTGACGGTGATCCTCCGATGTCATGGAGTGGCTTGGTTCGGTAAATTGAAATTTGTATTTTGGAACCTCCTTTGTTGTGGTTGCATGCCGTAAAATGTCAGCACGAATCATAAATTATCGAACGGTTGAAATGGAGTTTAAGGCACCAAGGTTTCGTGACAAAGTGTGATATGCATACTGAAACGACGATCGATCGCATAGCAAAATAGGTCGAGTGTTCATTCAGGTCTGTCAGGCGGCAACACCGGTCAACAAGGATCCTCCGCAGAATCGATTTGATTGTCGGTCTATAAAACTAATTGACACCGGAATAACGGTCGGTCGACAGTCATTTATTTATTTTTCATAATGATGTATTTTTCATTCAATGGACATGCAGATTCAGGTCCTGTTTGAGGCAGCTTATTGGGATGTGGTGGCTGTATGAAAACGCAGTAGAGGTGTTTGAAAAATACATTCGGGGAAAATTATTCCTACCGCACATACGCACTTACGAGATTTCCTTAATAGAAGGCCAAGCGAGGAAGGAGTCGCGTCCTGCGTCTGCTTCCCGCGTTCGCGTGAGAAATTCCTCCGGTGTCCCTTCGCCCTCGCTCTCGCCCTTGCTGTTTCCTTCGTCTCCAGGGTGGCCCTCTCACCTAGCGAAGAGGAAGAATGGCGACTATCGCGAATCCCGTCGATCACGAAGGCAGATCAGAGAGAGACGGTAATTTCGGTAGTCACTGTAAACCGCAATCCCGTCGTTGCCTTCCCAGCTAGCTATCTAATGGCGACTATCGTGAAGGTTCGTTCACGAAAGCGATCGTTTTGGGGCGAAACCGAGAGGGTGAGTGATAGGAAGCGAGGGTTTGGGAATAAAATAAAAATATCTATTCTCTTAATAGTTACAGATGTATCCAAAATTTTAAATATCTATTCTCTTAATAGATAAATTTACAAATGTACATCATAATTTTAAGAATTTATAATTAATTATATCAAAACTTTAATTATAATTAATTTAAGAATCTATAAGTTATTTGTATATCATCAATTTAATTATATAGATAAATTAGTATGTAATTACTTAATATTTGATTAATTAATAAAAATGTATGAAAATTTTAAGTTATTTAATAAATTTTAAAGAAAATTTTCATTTACGTAATTTATAATAGATTAATAAAAATTTATTGGCTAATAAGTTAATAGTTTATAAAAAATTAAATAATTACATACAATTCTGTTACAAACAGTTTCACCAAACATGGGCAGAATAGTCATTTATCCAACAATAGCTATCAATAAGTTATTCTAAATAAGCTCCTTCAAACAGCAAGCCAGCTTATTCTTATAATATGTAGATTATCAGATTATCAGAATAATCTGTTTATCAGCAGATTATAAATAATCAACAGCTGCGCCAAACAGACCCTCAATTATTTAGGTTGTTACGATAAATGTTCCCTTCTTTCTATGTAAGTGTATTTTGAGGCACATATATATAGGATGTCAGACGTCCATAAAAGACAACTTTTCTCTCTCTCTCTTAACATAATCTCTTTTTCTCTTAGTTCTAACTCTCGAAGTGTGTTCCAGAAAGATAATTTTTTATTCAATGTCCTAAAAGATGGTGTAGTGAGCGTGGACATGTCACAGACAAGAAACGATGCACATTACGAAGAAAAATCAATGCAAAGAGACGTAACGCCAATGAAGTTCATGAGGGAGTAAATGAAATGTGAGATTCAACAACTAGTCTAGGAGTTGTGGGAGCATATGATGGATAAATTCAAGACCCTTCGGGAATAGCTTCAGGAGGTGGGGTCTCGGGGAACTCGCCCCCAAGAGAATGAGGTTCCCCTGGAACATCTGCCAATACCCAACGGATGTGTGACCAATCATGCAACTAATGGAAAAGGAGACTTTCGGTAAGTGGCCGACACTGAATCTGCGGTGATGGTTAGGCATTGTGTAGAGTTTATCGAAGCGCCAATTAAGCCGCCCCAAATAGCGCTTTCACACGACAGATCTTGGAAATGATGTCATGACCTGACCCACAATTACACTGTTATTTAGTTTCTAGATCAAAAACTTAACTCGGTTTCTTTAGACGGCTAGTGCATAAACTATATATGATATAGAATTTAGAATTGATTTATATTTCACACACTATGGTATATACGTAAGTGCATGTATCATTTCAAGTAATATAAAACTTTCTTTAAAACTCCAGTATGGATTCCATAGAGTTGCAAGGTAAGAAATCCCTTAAACTAATTTTAGTCTACTACTATTAGGCCTTGAAAAGTTTGGTTTTCCTAAATTCACTAATTTACTCTAAAATTAAAGTTAACTAAATTAAATAAAAATATAATATATAGAGAATGGTTAAATTTTGGAAAGTTCTTATATAATTAAAACCCCTTTCCCCTTGCAATGAGATCATAATCAAAGTTGGAATCAAATGCTTGAAGATAAGAATGAGGTTTTGTGACAAATAGAAGCATATCTGTTATTTACCCTCTCCCGAGGGCCTAAAGAATATTGGCTAATTTAAAGTTAAGTTCCTCATTGTATGGTTTTGTTGAGTAGATTCTAACCTCTCACTTTCAAATTAGCTACTGTGTCCTCTCTATAGGACCAACCAGGGACTCAAGTTCTGAACTAATACCAAATTAATAAATGTTATAGCATGTCACTCTAGAATCATCAATTCTATGCCCATAAAAACTTATCTCCTTATCTATTTGCACTCTTCCTTGGACGTGGCATCCCCTCCATCCAAGGTTTAGTGTGGTACTCACTAGTTGGGTGAAATCATAGCCCTCCCGGGTCATTATGTTTCGCAGCCGGTTTTAACATTACAAGTGATTAGTTTTCAAAGTAAATTAAGAGCCGAAAATACCATCACACTTTTTGAATAAAGGAAATCTTCAAACCATTCTAATCTCACACATGATTAAATCTCATCACAAGGAGAAAGAGTAAGTGAAATTACTCACTGAGCATGGATAAAACACAATCAAGCAATTCATTTAAATCAAAGAAAATTTACTAGAAAATTATTTACAACAATTATAAAATAATGAAAAACACAATACTTAACATTTTCCTTTGAAATATAGATAAAAATCCATCCAACAAAGTCTACTGCTGATCCATGCAAATTTCCTATAATTCTTTCAAATCTCACTCAAAATCCCTCATCAATCTCTCCAAAAAAGATAGAAATCTACATCTCCTATCCTATCTATGACCTCTAGACGTTTTTGGAAGTTCCACGAGTTTGAAATGCCAAAAGGTGCTCCTTGAGGCATCTAGAACACGTCCATAACTGTTTCTAATGCCTACTCGTCATAATGGGCGCCGCAGTGCCATTTTCTAGATAAGAAAGAATCCTAGGCACCGTTTCTGGCACCTAGATGCCACTCTAATCGCAGCATGCTCGTTTCACGTCGTTTCGCTCAGTTTCGCCCCATTTCAGCTCCAAACTGCTCCATGTGGCATACCTACAATATAACATGAAAATAACATTTCTTTAAAATGCAATTTCATTCAAAAATATGTGATAAATTTGAAAGAGATTCAACATATAAAGCCATATCAAAATGCATCAGGTCAGAATTTTCTTCCTTGGTCAATTTGACTCTAAATTACACTATTTTTGCTCTATTTTCTTCAAAACTTCAACTCTTGTACCTGAAACCAAAAACAAACAAAATACATTTCATTAAAGTACAATATCATTAAAAATGAGCATAAAATGTATATAACATGTAAGTAACTTTTAGGCCTGTCATTTCATGTGCAAAGTTAAGGGTTCCTCATTTGGTTCCTTACAAGGGGAAGAGCGATCAGGCTGACCATTTGGCTTCTTCCGAATCATCAGTTGGAGTGTCGCAAATTAAAAATGTGATGAAGGGTCGCCTTTTTCTCACAATAATGAAGGATTCAGCTCTTCGGTGGTTCCTTCGAGAAGCTTTTCATTGTGCATTTTGCCAATGTGCAAAAGCCAAGGAAGAAGTCTCAGAATCAGCTTCAAATAAAGAGAGGAGAGAACGAGAGTCTATGGTCTTACATTAACCAATTCCAGAAAGAGCTGTTAGAGATAAAACATTTACAACCATTGATTTTCCAGACTACTCTGACACAAAGTATCAGAGATGGAAGATTTATGTGTGACTTAAACATGCTTGAACCAAAATCTTTCCCAGAACTATTGGACATGGCCAACAATCATACTCTTGCTGAGGAAGCCATGCGCCCATTTAGTAGCAAACACAAATTATCAAACATCAGTCAAAGAAGAGGAAGGCTCAAGCGGAGGAGAAGAATTTAAGGTATGGCCAATATCCCATCTAATGTCCACACTATGACAAAAAGCCCTAGGATAACCGAGACAATAAAGGGAATCAGAGTCAGAGATGATTTTCTAACTAGCGACTAGCTCAATATTACAAGTGATTGCATGTTTATCAATAAATGCAGGGTTTAACCCTGTTGAATGTTTTGATGACTAAGTTAGTTGCAGCTATACAAAACAAGGAGTATTTTAGAAAAGCTTCTCCAATAAAAGTCGGACCATGGTTTCGGAACCTGAACAAGTACTGTGATTACCATCATGATCACAGTCATGAAACTAAAGAATGTTTTCATCTCTGAAACTCAACGAAGGAGCTCACTAAGGCCAAGAAACTCCAGGAGTTTGTGGCTGTCGAGGGGATATATTCTGGGTGGCAGAGGAAGGGGCCTACTGAGGATCAGTTAGATGGACCTGTCCGGGCGAATGAATTTCACATTGCCAAAATCATTCTGACTATCTTTGGGGGAGGTATAGAGTCAACCCGTCAATCATGTTAAAAGACGCTTCGATCGGGAGAGGTATGTTATGATGTTTCTTACAAGCAAAACCATTCTATTCTTGTTATTTACATATGCATATACACCACCAAAAGGGAACACGTATAATGATGTGATCATTGTTACTAAACTGATCAACTGCTACCAGTTGGGAAGTATTTTGGTTGACACCAAAAGCTCTGGGAACATCTTATTTAAAGCAGTGCTTGACAAAAGTGGGTTAAGAAATGATGGGTTGGCAGCACCAGCCTGATCATTATTTGGATTCACTAGCGAGAGAAAGAGGCTTTGGGTGTCATTGATATGGGTGTCTCATGGGATGAGCGAGAGGTGTAGTACACAAACAAGGAGGATTTTTGGTCATCGAGTCCCCTCAAACATTAAATGCAATATTTAGCTGGTCATTGCTAAACAACTATGGGGCATTGATTTTGACTTGTCATGAGACTATGAAGTTTCTTGATGATGAAGATATTATCACGATCCAGGGGAAATTTGAGCAGTCAAGGATCTTCTACCTTCAAGTGGTCGTCTGCTTTGAGAGCGAGTCACTTGTCATCTAGATTTAGAGTGAAGGGAGTCTTGAGACCAATAATATAGGTACCTGGATCCAGTAAGGAGAGTTTGATAAGGCTTTTCTAATTAGTGAAGGACTTGAAGCAGGGTAAAGGAGTTTTTTATTCCAGACCCTCCACAAGCATCGAGATGTCTTCACTTGAACAGTTTTGGAGATGCATGAGATTTTAATCAATGTTGCTCGCCATCAATTGAATATCATCCAACTGTTTAACTGGTGGAGCAAAAGATGAGATCGATTGTTGAAACATTGACGAAGCCAACAAAGGTAAAGGTACAGAAGCTGAAGGAGGTTGGCTACGTCTGAGAGGTTCAGTACCCAACATGGCTTTCAAAATGTAATGATGCCTCAAAATGCTAACGACAAGTGGAGAAGGCGCGTCCACTTCATGAACCTCAATGTTGCTTTCCTGAAGGACACCTATTGATACACCTAAATTATATAGCATTTTAGACACATTTTTATACCTATTTTTGAGATATTACGCTCCAATGGAAGGTATTTGTCTGTTTTTCTTTCAAGTACAAGTAAAAAGGTGAAAAATTCTAAAAGGAGTGAAAAAAGATCAAATTTGTAGCAAAAGTACAAAAATGGTGCAAAAGTATGTTGGCGCCTAAGCGCCAATCTGGTGCTTAAGCGCTGGTGAAACAAAGAAGACCGCGCCTAAGCGCCAGGTTCTGCGCTTAAGCACTAGTGACAGTTACTTAACAGGTTAATTCATTTTGATGAATTTTGAAGAGACATTTGAGACACCTATTGGCTAAAATATGTGGTTAAAACCACCAAGGATGAAAATATAATTAAAGAAATTGTGAAAGGAGGCATCCCATGGTAAAAACATCAAATCAAGACACATTTTGAAGAGGTACTAAAACACCTCTTGGAAAATTATAAAAGAAAGAAGTTAAGACTTTTTGAAGGGGGGAGTCCTTAAAAATCTTAAGAAAATTTAAACGATTTTTGAAGAAGTTCATGGAGAAGCTTTTAAAGAAAATTTCAGGCACCACAAATTTATTTTCATTTTGTTCATAGTTTTAATTTGAGAGTTAACAGTTTTGTAAGAGATAGAGATTCAAAAGAACTTCAAGAGTTTGGTGGAGGATTTGAGATATGTTTTTATCTTTATTTTAAACTACTTTTGGTTTTAATTGAGACTTCTTGTTGGTTTGACAATGATTTCTACTNCAGGTCAACAACCACATATTTATTCTTTTTTTTTATTTCAGTTTTATATTGAGAGTATTGTAAAAGAAAAGAGATTCAAAGGAACTTCAAGAGTTTACTGGAGGACTAGAGATAAGTTTTTATCTTTTATTTTAAACTACTTTTGGTTTTAATTGAGACTTGTTGTTGGTTTTGAGATAAGTTTTTATATTTTATTTTTAAACTACTTTTGGTTTTAATTGAGACTTCTTGTTGGTTTGACAATGATTTCTCTTTTTTACTAATGCGTGATTTTGTTTTCTCCATGGATTTTGAGTAGTTTTCTTTATCTTTCTCTTTAAAATGATATGTAATTAAAGTGTTGGAAGGAAGTTGTGGAGAGTATTAATCTTTAATGTTGGAAGAAGTTATGATGATTTAATTCCATGCACTTCATTTACTTCTTGATCTGCTTCTAGATGTTAAAATTTATTATGAGAACATGTAAGAACCGGGATGATATTTTTCTCAGTCAACAAGTGGAAAAAACCACATGAGATTGTATGAGTAAGAATATAGTTCGTATGATTGAGTGCAAATAAATATGAATATAATCTTTGAAGGGTGTAGAGTTAGAAGACTTTAAGGTGACATACTAAAGCCTCCAACTTGGTTTATTGTTTTAGGTTTTGATACGAGATGTTAGCCCCCATGTGGATGGAACAAAGAGAACTCTAGAGTGAGAGCTATTATCTTCCTTGCATAACCGGTCATCAAAACTATTCAAACTTTAAATTAGTCAATATTTTTTATAGCATCTCTAATAAGGGTAAAAAATAATATTACACATATTTGGCACAACACAATTTGAATAATTTCACAATAAAATTTCTATAGTTATTACTGATTCATGATAAGGAGAAAGATATTTCATATTCAGTGCCTTTCTTTTACATAAACTCAAGTTATCTTTAGTAAGCTTTTATTTCAAACATTAAAAATACCAAAAAGAGTTCAAATTTCATTCCTGTGATAAAAACTATAGTGTAAGTATTTGTCTTTTTAAAGTAGAAAGTTTGGTTAATTTAATTATCGCATACTGTAAATAATCCATGTGCGTTCTATATTCAGGGCTTAATCAAAAAGTATTCTATTACTTAACAACGATACGTATACTTGCTTAGTATCCCAATATATATATTAAGTTAAAAAGTTAAATTCTTATTTTCTCAAGATCATTTTTTTGGTACTGTTGCAAAGTAAGGAAGGATAAGTAAAAAATATAATCAAATACATTGTTATACTACTGCATATAAACAACCAGAATCAAGTTTTTGACACCATTGTCGGGCATTGGTTGAAAGAAAATTTCTATTTTAGAATGTCTTATTTAAAATTTAAGAGTTATTGTAGGAATATCTTATTATAGTATTTTATTTATAATGTATTTTTGTGTGTTTTATTTTATATTATTTTATTGTTAGTGTATGCGTAGTTCAAGTTCTGAAGAACTAGTGCCCTACGATTCAAAATTAGAAAGAACTGTTAAGAAAATCAGAAAAAAATTAAAAATTTTAAAAAATCTAACAAAATTACCCAAATGGCGGATCAAAATAATCAAAATGTTGAAATTCATCAAGAATTTAGACCATTAAGAGATTATGCCAACCCTATAGTAGATGAACTTCATTGTAGTATTCAAAAACCTACTGTGGTAGCTAATTCATTTGAGTTTAAACATGTTATTATCCTAATAGTATCAAATAATCAGTTTGGGGGATCACCAACTGAAAAACCAAATTTACATCTTGCCACTTTTTAAGAATTGTCTGCTACATTTAAATATGATGGTGCATTAGATAATGTCATAAGACTTAGGTTATGTCCTTTCTCACTGAGGAAAAAAGCTAAGATATGGTTGCATTCGTTAGCACCTGGATCTATCAAAACTTGGGGTCATTTAGCATAAAAACACCGTCCTAAATATTTTCCACCATAAAAAACTACAAAGCTTAGAAATGATATTACATATTTTAATCAGTTTGAAGGGGAATCTATTTATGTATCATGCGATCTATTTAAAGATTTCATTAGAAAGTATCCACACCATGCTATATCAGATTGATTAAAAATTCAATTTTTTTATAATGGATTAGCTGGGTCTCTTACATCTATTACCGATTCCACTGCTGGTGGTTCATAGATGTCAAAACCATATCATGACGCTTATGCTTTAATTGAAAAAAAGGCTACCAATAATTTTCAATGGCCTTCTGAGAGGGTAAATCTTAAAAAAATAGCCAATATTCAAGAATCTGATGCATTTACTATGTTAGCAAATCAAGTTACTGCAATTTCAGGGATATTAGACCAATTTGGAATGAATTTTTCTCAACCAATTTCTATGATTGAAGATAATTCATTAAGCAAAATGGTAGATTCTCAAGCATCTTTAGAAACTTTGAATGTCATAAATAACAAGCCAAGTAACCTATATTTAAATTATTATAACTCAGGTTGGAAGAACCATCCTAATTTTAACTGAAATAATACTTCAGGTAGTAGTAACCAACAATCGGGGGAACAACCAAGTAAACCCATGGGAAACTGGAAGAACTAAGGGAATAAAAATAATAGATCAAACTATCATCCAGGTTTCAATAGTAATCCACAATTTAAGGAGAAGAAGTTATCTATAGAAGAAGTAGTGTTACAAATGGGAAATCAGTTACAAAGTCAAGGAGCTACACTTAGAAATATTGAGAATCAACTTGGACATATCACAAATTCATTAAGTAATAGATTCCAAGGAACACTTCCTAGTAATACTGAAATAAATCCGAAAGACCATAATAAAGAGCAAGTAAAAGCCATTCAACTTAGAAGCGGAAGAGCGTTGGAAGGCAGAGTTCAAAAAGAAATTGAAGTAGAGGGAGAAGAAATTGAAGAACCAAAAGTGGACGCTCCGAAAGGTTCAAAAAGACCTATTTCTCCACTGAAAATTGACTTCGAAAAACTACCACCTCCATTTCCTCAGAGGCTTCATCAACAAAAGTTTGATATGTAATTTTAAAAATTTATGGAAATTTTTAAGAAGCTTAAAATTAATATTCCAATTTTTGAAGCCTTAGAACAAATGCCAGCTATGTAAAGTTTATGAAGGATATTCTCAATAGAAAAATGAAGTTTGAAGATAATGAGACTGTTGCACATAGTGAGGAGTGCAATGCAATAATTTTGAAAAAGCTTCCTGAAAAACTTAAAGATCCTGGTAGCTTTACTATTCCATGTGCAATAGGAGATAGATTTTATGGAAAAGCCTTATGTGATGTAGGTGCAAGCATTAACCTTATCCATTATCAATATTTAAAAGATTGGAATTAGAATAAATAAACCCTATACAGTAACTCTGTAGTTAGCAGATTGTTCAATAATGTACCCTAAAGGAGTTATAGAAGATGTCCTAATGAAATTGGATCAATTTATCTTTCCTGTTGATTTCATTATGCTGGATATGGAGGAAGATAAATAGATACTTATCATTTTGGGGAGACCTTTCCTAGCCACAAGAAGGGCAATGATAGATGTACAGAAGGGGGAATTGACAATGCACGTCAATATTCAATTGGTTACTTTCAATATGTCAAGATCAATAAAATATCCTACAAAAGGTAGAGATGATGAATGTTATAGAATGGATGTTATAAAGTATCCATATCAAGACTAGTTATGAAGAAAAATCCGAACTCAAAGATTTGGAACATGAGCAAGAAGTGGAATTAGATCAATGTGAAGATCTTTATAAGGACGATTCAATTTATGTTCGAGAAAGTTTCAAAGTTTTGGACACAATTGAAAAAATACATCATTTTGTCTATCAATAGAAAAACCTCATGAACTTGAGTTGATTTTACTTTCCAAACATTTGAAGTATGCCTTTTTAGGTGATTCCTCTTCTTTACCAGTTATAATTTCCTCAAAATTAATGATGGAAGAAGAAGAAAGATTGATAAAATTTTTGAAAAATTTTAAAAAAGCCTTTGAATGGACAATAGCATATGTTAAAGGAATCAGTCCTTCAATTTGAATTCATAGAATTCATATGGAAGAGAACTGCAAACTCAGGTTTGATCCTCAAAGGAGATTGAATCATATTATGAAAGAAGTTGCTAAAAAAGAAATTTTAAAGTGGTTTGATGTTGGAATTATTTACCCTATTTCAAATAATGCATGGGTTAGTCCAATTCACTGTGTTCCCAAGAAAAGAGGAGTAGTTGTGACTATAAAGGAACATAATGAATTAATAACTACTAGACAAGTCACAGGGTGGCGAATATGCATTGATTATAGAGAATTAAATCTCACCACAAGGAAAGATCATTTTCCACTACCCTTTCAAAATCATATACTTCGTAGACTAGCTAGGTATAAATACTTTTATTTTTGGATGGATATACTGGTTATCACCAAATATAAATAACTCCTAAGGATCAAGAGAAAATAACGTTTACCAGTCCTTATGGTACATTTGCTTTTAGAAGCATGCCCTTTGGTTTATGTAATGCCCCTGCTACATTTCAAAGATGTATGATGACAATTTTTGTGATTTGATTGAAAAATGGATTGAAGACTTTATGGATGATTTTTCAGTGTTTGGAACTTCATTTGACTCATGTCTAGAACATTTATCTACAAACTCTATGAAGAAACAAATTTAGTCCTTAATTAGGAAAAATGTCAATTTATGGTAGCAGGAGGAATTGTATTAGGACATTAAATATTAGAAAATGGCATAAAAGTAGATCCTGCTAAAATTCAAGTGATCGTTAATTTACCTTATTTAACCAATATAAGGAAAATTTTAAGTTTTTTAGGACATGCTGGATTCAACAGACAATGTATTGAAAACTTCGAAAAAATTGCTAAGCCTTTATGTCATTTACTAGAGAAAGATGTAATCTTCAATTTTGATGAAGAATGCCTAAAAGCTTTTGAGTTATTAAAGGAAAAAATTAGTCATTGCACCAATTATAGTTTCGCCAGATTAGGGAAAACCTTTTGAATTGATGTGTGATGTCAGTGATTATGCTATTGGAGCTGTTTTTAGGATAAAGATGTGATAAAATGTTCAAAGTAATTTATTATACTAGTAAAAATCTTAATGAAGCTCAAAGTAATTATACAACTACTGAAAAAGAGTTATTAGCAATAGTGTATGATTTTGATAAATTTAGTTCATACTTAATTGGAACTAAATGTATAATGCATACATATCATTCTGTTATTAGGTACTTAATGAAAAAGAAGGATGTTAAACCTAGACTTATAAGATGGGTTCTTCTTTTGCAAGAATTTGACTTTGAAATAGTAGATAGAAAGGGGACAAAAATAGAATTGCTGGTCATTTGTGCACGCTTGAATTTAGAAAACCATTCTATCTTGAAAAAAAAAATTATTGAACATTTTCCAGATGAAAAATGGTTCAGTATTAATGAGTGGTGTGTTCCGTAGTATGCCGACATTGTGAACTTTCTTGTTAGTGATATTATACTNTTATTACCGATTCTTGATAAGGAGAAAGATATTTCATATTCAATGCTTTTATTTTACATAAACTCAAGTTATCTTTAGTAAGTTTTTATTTCAAACATTAAAAATATCAAAAAGGGTTCAAATTTCAATCCTGTGATAAAAACTATAGTTTAAGTATTTGTCTTTTTAAAGTAGAAAGTTTGGTTACTTTAACTATCGCATACTGTGAACATCCCTATGGTTCGATATTCGGAGCTTGATAAGAAAATCATATATTAATTGATGATGCTATGTATACTTGCGTAGCATCCCAATAAATATATTAAGTTAAAAAGATAAATTCTTATTTTCTCAGGATCAATTTTTTGGTGCTGTTTCAAAGTAAGGATGGATAAGTGAAAAATATAATCAAATATATTGTTATATTGTTGCATATAAACAGTCGAGATCAAGTTTTAGGCGCCATTACCGGTGATTGGTTGAAAGAAAATTTCTATTTTAGAAAGTCTTATTTAAACTTTAAGAGTTATTGTAGGAATATCTTATTATAGTATTTTGTTTATAAAGTATTTTTGCGTGCTTTATTTTATATAATTTTATTGTTATTGTATGTGTAGTTTAGCTTCTAAAGGACTAGTGCCCTACGATTCTGTATTAGAAAGAAATGTTAAGAAAATCAGAAATAGAAAAAAAAATTAAAAAATTTGAAAAATCTAAAGTAATTGCTGAAATGGCACATTAAAATAATTAAAATGCTAAAATTCATCAAGAATTTAGACCATTAAGAGATTATGCCAACCCTATAGTAGATGAACTTCATTGTAGTATTCAAAAACCTACTGTGGTGGCTAATTCATATGAGTTTAAACCTTTTATTATCCAAATGATATCAAATAATCAGTTTGGGGGATCACCAACTGAAGATCCAAATTTACATCTTGCCAATTTTCT
Organism: Phalaenopsis hybrid cultivar; assembly: GCA_002079205.1. Lineage (NCBI taxonomy): Eukaryota > Viridiplantae > Streptophyta > Magnoliopsida > Asparagales > Orchidaceae > Phalaenopsis > Phalaenopsis hybrid cultivar. Next base: position 21,740 of record JXCR01134605.1, read on the forward strand.
AGAATTGTGCGCTATATTTAAATACGATGATGTATCAGATGATGCCATAAGACTTACGTTATGTCCTTTCTCACTGAGGGATAAAGCTAAGACGTGGTTGCATTCGTTAGCATCTAGATCTATCAGAAATTGGGGCGATTTAGCACAAAAAATCCTTCCTAAATATTTTTCTCCATAAAAAAACTGCAAAGCTTAGAAATGATATTACATCTTTTAATCAGTTTGAAGGAGAATTTATTTATGAAGCATGCAAACGATTTAAAGATCTCATTAGAAAGTGTCCATACCATGCTATACCAGATTTGTTATTAATTCAAACTTTTTATAATAGATTAGCTGAGTCTCTTACATCTATTATCGATGCCGCTGTTGGTGTTTCATTGATGTCGAAACCATATCATGACGCTTATGATTTAATTGAAAAAATGGCTAACAATAATTTTCAATGGCCTTCTGAGAGGTTAAAACTTTAAAAAATAGCCAATATTCATGAATCTGATGCATTTACTATGTTAGCAAATCAATTTGCTGCAATTTCAAAGAAGTTAGACCAATTTGGAATGAATTTTTCTCAACCAATTTCTATAATTAAAGAGAATTCATTAGGCTAAATGGTAGATTCTCAAGCATCATTAGAAACTTTGAATGTCATAATAACAAGCCAAATAACCTATATTCAAATTATTATAACTCAGGTTGGAAGAACTATCCTAATTTTAACTGGAATAATACTTCAGGTGGTAGTAACCAACAACAGGAACATCCAAGGGAATTATAATAATAGATCTACCTAACATTTAGGTTTCAATAGTAATCCACAATTTAAGGAGAATAAGTTATCTATAGAAAAAGTAGTGTTACAAATGAGAAATCAGTTACAAAGTCAACGAGCTACAATTAGAAATATTAAAAATCAACTTGGACATATTGCAAATTCATTAAGTAGTACATCCCAAGGAACACTTCCTAGTAATACTGAAATAAATCTGAAAGACCAGAATAAAGAGAAAGTTAGAAGCGGAAGAGAGTTGGAAGGCAGGGTTCAAAAAGAAATTGAAGTAGAGAGAGAAAAAATTGAAGAACTAAAAGAGGACACTCCAAAAGGTTCAGAAAGACCTATTTCTCCATTGAAATTGACTTAGAAAAACCACCACCTCCATTTCCTCAGAGGCTTTGTCAACATAAGTTTGATAAGTAATTTTCAAAATTTCTAGAAATTTTTAAGAAGCTTAAAATTAATATTCCATTTGTTGAAGCCTTAAATCAAATGCTAGGCTATGTAAAGTTTATGAAGGATATTCTCAATAAGAAAAGGAAGTTTAAAAATAATGAGTCTGTTGCACTTAGTGAGGAGTGCAGTGCTATAATTCAGAAAAAAACTTCCTGAAAAACTTAAAGATCCTGATAGCTTTACTATTCCGTATGCAATAGGAGACAAATTTTATGGAAAAGCTTTATGTAATTTAAGTGCAGGCATTAACCTTATGCCATTATCAATATTTAAGAGATTGGGATTAGGAAACTCTGTAGTTAGTAGATCATTCAATAAGTACCCTAAAAACGTTATAGGAGATGTCCTAATGAAAGTGGATCAATTTATCTTTTCTGTTGATTTCATTATGCTGGATGTGGAGGAAGATAAAGAGATACTTATCATTTTAGGGAGACCTTTCCTAGCCACAGAAAGGGAAATGATAGATGTGCAGAAGGGGGAATTGATAATGCACATCAATGTTCAATTGCTTACTTTCAATATTTCAAGATCAATAAAATATCTTGCAAAAGGTAGAGATGATGAATGATATAGAATGGATGTTATAACTAATCTGAGTGAATGCCATATCAAAACTACTTATGAAGAAAAATCTGAAGTCAAAGATTTGGAACATGAGCAAGAAGAGGAATTAGATCAATGTGAAGATCTTTATAAGGATGATTCAAAATATGTTCGAGAAAGTTTTGAAGTTTTGGATACCATAGAAAAAGATAAATCATTTTGTCCATCAATAGAAAAACCTCTTGAACTTGAGTTGAAGTTACTTCCTGAACATTTGAAGTATGCCTTTTTAGGTGATTCCTCTACTGTACCAATTATAATTTCCTCAAAATTAATGATGAAAGAAGAAGAATGATTGATGAAAATTTTGAAAAATTTTAAGAAAGCATTTGAAAAAGAAGGATGCTAAACTTAGACTTATAAGATGGGTTCTTCTTTTGTAAGAATTTGACTTTGAAATAGTAGATAAAAAGGGGACTGAAAATAAAATTGTTGATCATTTGTTCAGGCTTGAATTAGAAAAAAAACTTTATTTTAAAAAAAAAATTAATGAACATTTTCCAGATGAAAAATTTTTCAATATTAATGAGTGGCGTGTTCTGTGGTATGTCGACATTGTGAACTTTCTTGTTAGTTATATTATACCATATGGAAAGATATACCAACAGAAGAGGAAGTTTATATCTGATGCTAAGACTTATTTTTGGGATGACCCATTTTTATATAAATAAGGGAAGGATCTGATTATTCAAATATGGGTGCCTTTAGAAAAATTTATGAAATTATCCAAAAATGTCATAATTCTGATTTTGGGGGACATTTTGGTGTTGATAAAATAAGATACAAAATTTTACAATCTATATTTTATTGGCCTACTATCTTTAGAGATGTTAATGCTTATATCAAAACTTGTGATAAATGTCAACGTGTAGGCAACATTTCTTGAATAAATGAGATGCCCCTCATTTATATGCTAGAAATTAAAATATTTTATGTTTGCGGATTAAATTTCATGGGACCATTTATACCATCTTTCAAAAATTTATATGTATTGATAGTAGTGGACTATGTATCTAAATGGATAAAAGCTATTGCTTTATCTCAATGTGATGCTCTAAGTGTTGTAAAGTTTTTGGAAACGAACATATTTTGTAGATTTGGGATGTCGAGAGTTATCATAACTCATGGGGCAAGTCATTTCAGAAATGCCATAATGGAGAAATTGTTAAAGAAATATCATATAAACCATATGATTGCTACTGCTTATCATCCTCAAACAAGTGGTTTAGCTGAATTATCCAATCATGAAATTAAAAGAATTATGAAAAAATTTGTAAATCCAATAAAAAAGGATTTGTCAGTCAAACTTGACTATGCTCTGTGGGCTTATAGGACTGCATACATAACTCCTATAGGAATGTCCCCATAAAGGCTAATATTTAGGAAAGCTTGTCACTTACCAGTTAAACTTGAGCATAAAAATTATTGAGAAATTAAAGAGTTCAATTATAATTTGAAAGATGCTGGTGAGAAAAGATTATTACAATTAAATGAATTAAAGAGTTCAATTATAATTTGAAAGATGCTAGTGAGAAAAGATTGTTACAATTAAATGAACTTGAAAAAATAAGGAATGAGTCTTATGAAAGTGCTAAGATTTACAAATAAAAGATGAAATGTGGCATGATCCAAGGATTCTTAGTAAAAAATTTTAGCCAGGGCAACAACTTTTTCTATATAATAAGATTATTTCAAGGCAAACTTAAGTCCAGGTGGATGGGCCCATTTGTTGTGATGAAAGTTTATCATTATGAAGCTGTGGATATAAAAGATCCTAAAATAATGAAAATATTTAAAGTGAATGGTCATAGACTAAGACCATATTTTATAGGGGATCAACATAAATTTAACAATTGAGTGATGTTGGGTCAACAATAATAAGCATTAGTTACGTCGGGCTGACGACGTAAAATCAAGCTCTTTGTGGGAGGCAACCTATAGTTATCAGTGTGCTTTTACTTTGATTATTTTTTGAGTGTGTTTAATAAAATTTGGTGTAATATTTTTTAGACTATTTCTTGTTAGTAATGATTTTAAGACTTTATTAAGTGACCTAGACATGTTAGAAAGAGTATTTGGATGTTAAGTTGCCCGATGCTAAATTAAGTACTGACACTTAATCACCAATACTCAGAGCTTAAGCGCAGGTGATAAAAACCATGTGCAAAAATGTAATTTTTAGAAGTTTTAACCACCAATTAATCAACTTAAATTTGCCATGGCAGTTTTAGGTTGTGCCTAGAAGTTATTGGAAAGATTTAGGCCTATAAATAGAAGGGTTTTATGTTGAAATTTCACCCCATAATCATTTCTAGCCCTTCATGGGGTATGGATTTGAAGAAAAAGGAAGAGGACATGAGGAAGAAATTCATTAGTTAGAGTGCACAAGAGTTGTATAACGGTTTCTTAGTCGTTAGTATCCAAGGAATATCAGAAAAGATCAACAAAATTGAGGCTTGCGTGGCTTCAATTGAGGCAAAGGTAAATGAATTTAATGCACATCTAGAGCATATTGGGTGGCAATTAAAAATGCAATTTAGCCATACCCATTATATAGAGGAAGCAGATAAGATGATGTATCTTAAGCAGAAATGGAATAAAGAAGATTATGTTAGAGCTCGTCACCAACGTATGTTTTATCAACTCTAAATTCCAAATGCCCAAGGAGAGACTAATGAGAGACAGGAATTTGTTTCAACAAATAAAGAATGGAATTAAGTTCTACGCTAAGATTTTCTTGTTAAGAGTTGTTTTATGTATTAGTGTTAAGTCTTATTTTTAGTTTTTATGTGATTATGTGTGTTAGTGTGTAAGTTTTTTAATGTATGTAATTAGGAATATTTTCTCATCTGAGACTCTTTGGAATGAGAATTGTGTTAAATATTATTTGTAATAGTTTGTGAATGAATATAAGTGTTTATTTATGAAAAATTTTGTGTTAATTTAGCCTCAAATTGAATTAGTTATATTGGAGAATTTTGAGAGAAAGAAGAGTTAAAGGGGAATAAAACAGTCATTTAAGTGTTATAAAACCATTTAGGGGTGGTTTAGTTAGGCTAATAGTGCATTTTACTTAAGTTAAAAAATATCAAAAAAAATGTGCACTGGCGCCTAAGTGCCACAACCTCGCGCTTAAGCGCGAGGCAACCCGAGAGGTAGGCGCCTGATACGCCTAAAACATATAATGTTTTTAGACACATTTTATACCTATTTTTGAGATATTGCACTTTAATAGAAGGTATTTTTGTGTTTTTCTTTCAGGAACAAGTAAAAAGGTGAAAAATGCTTAAAGAAGTGAAAAAGGAACAAATTTGGAGCAAATAGGCGAAAAATGTGCAAAAATGTTTTGGCGCTTAAGCGCCAGATCCGGTGCTTAAGCACTGGTTAAACAGAGAAGGCCAAGCCTAAGCGTGAGAGGCCCCGTGCTTAAGCGCCAGTGGCAGTTATTGGACGAGTAAATTCAGTTTTTGCGAATTTTGAAGAGCTTGTTGAGACACTTATTTGCTTAATAGGCGGTTACAACCACCATGGCCGAAAATTATTGCGAAAGGATCCATCTCTTGGGAAAATACATTGAATCAAGACATATTTTAAAGAGATACCAAGGCACCACTTGGAAAATTATAAAATAAGGAAGAGAAGACTTTGAGAAGAGTCCTGAAAAGGTCCTACAAGGTGTGGGGTCTTGAAAGTACTGGGAAAGTTTTGAAAGTTCTAAAATTGGGGAGTTAGTTGGAGAGATTTTCATGCACAACATATTTACCCTTTTTATTTTAGTTAGTTGGATAAACAATTTTTAAAATTTATGGAAATATTTAAGAAGCTTACAATTAATATTCCATTTGTTGAAGCCTTAGAACAAATGCCAAGCTATGTAAAGTTTATGAAGGATATTCTCAACAAGAAAAGGAAGTTTGAAGATAATGAGACTGTTGCACTTAGTGAGAAGTGTAGTGCTATAATTAAGAAAAAGCTTCCTGAAGAGCTTAAAGATCCTGGTAGCTTTAAAATTCCATGTGTAATAGGGAAACCTATTTTATGGGAAAGCTCTATGTGATTTAGGTGCAAGCATTAACCTTATGCCATTATCAATATTCAATTGGGATTAGGAGAAATAACCACTACTACTGTAACTCTGCATTTACCATATCATTCGATAACATACCCTAAAGGAGTTATAGAAGATGTCATAGTGAAAGTGGATCAATTTATCTTTCCTATTGATTTCATTGTGCTAGATATGGAGAAAGATATAGAGATACCTATCATTTTGGGGAGACCTTTCCTTGCCACAAGAAGTGTAATAATAGATGTGCAGAAAAGGGAATTAACAATGCACATCAATGATCAAACTGTTACTTTTAATATTTCAAGACCAATGAAATATCCTGCAAAAAGTAAAGATGATGAATGTTATAGGATGAATGTATAAGATATCTAAGTGAATGCCATTTCAAAACAAGTTATGAAGAAAAATATAAAGAAAAAGATTTGGAACAGGAGCAAGAAGAGGAATTAGATCGATGTGAAGAACTTTTTAAGGAAGATTCAAACTATGTTTGAGAAAGTTTTGAAATTTTGGACACGATAGACAAAGATAAATCATTTTGTCCATCAATTGAAAAACCTCCAAAACTTGAGTTGAAATTACTTCCTAAACATTTAAAATATGCCTTTTTAAAAGATTCCTCTACTTTAACAGTTATAATTTCCTCAAAATTAACGATGGAAAAAGAAGAAAGGTTGATGAAAATTTTGAAAAATTTTAAGAAAGCCTTCGGATGGACAATTACTGATATTAAAGCAATCAGTCGTTAAATTTGTATACATAGAATTCATATGGAAGAGAACTGTAAACCTAGGGCTAATCCTCAAAGAAGATTGAATCTTGTTATGAAAGAAGTTGTTAAGAAAGAAATTTTAAAGTGGTTAAATGCTGAAATTATCTACCCTATTTCAGATAGTGCATGGGTTAGTCCAATTCACTGCGTTTCTAAGAAAGGATGAGTAACTGTAACTGTGAATGAACATAATGAATTAATACCTACTAGACAAGTTATTGGGTGGCAAATATGAATTGATTATAGAAAATTAAATCTTGCCACTAGGAAAGATCATTTTCCATTACCCTTTCTAGATAAATGCTGGATAGACTAGCTGGGCATAAATACTTTTGTTTTTTGGATGGATATACCGGTTATAGTTGGATAGACTAGCTGGGCATAAATACTTATGTTTTTTGGATGGATATACTGGTTATCACCAGATAGACTAGGTGGGCATAAATACTTTTGTTTTCTGGATGGATATACTGGTTATCACCAAATACAAATATCTCCTAAGGATCAAGAAAAAATAACTTTTACCAGTCCTTATGGTACTTTTGCTTTTAGAAGGATGACCTTTGGTTTATGTAATGCTCCTGCTACATTTCAAAAATGTATGATAATAATTTTTTGTGATTTAATTGAAAAAGGGATTGAAGTATTCATGGATGATTTTTTCAGTGTTTGGAACTTCATTTGACTCACGTTTAGAACATTTATCTAAAGTTCTTAAGCATTGTGAAGAAACAAATTTAGACCTTAATTGGGAACAATGTCAATTTATGGTAGTAGGAGGAATTGTATTAGGTCAGCAAATATCAGAAAATGGTGTGGAAGTAGATCCTGCTAAATCCAAGTGCTCGTTAATTTACCTTATCCAACAAATGTAAGGGAAATTAGGAGTTCTTTAGGACATGCTGGATTCTACAGGCAATATATTAAAGACTTTTCAAAGATTGCTAAGCCTTCATGCAATTTACTGGAGAAAGATGCATATTTCAGTTTTGATGAGGAATGCCTAAAAGCTTTTAATTTATTAACAGAAAATTTAATCACTACACCAATTATNATGTTTTGGCGCTTAAGCGCCAGATCCGGTGCTTAAGCACTGGTTAAACAGAGAAGGCCAAGCCTAAGCGTGAGAGGCCCCGTGCTTAAGCGCCAGTGGCAGTTATTGGACGAGTAAATTCAGTTTTTGCGAATTTTGAAGAGCTTGTTGAGACACTTATTTGCTTAATAGGCGGTTACAACCACCATGGCCGAAAATTATTGCGAAAGGATCCATCTCTTGGGAAAATACATTGAATCAAGACATATTTTAAAGAGATACCAAGGCACCACTTGGAAAATTATAAAATAAGGAAGAGAAGACTTTGAGAAGAGTCCTGAAAAAGTCCTAAAAGGTGTGGGGTCTTGAAAGTACTGAGAAAGTTTTGAAAGTTCTAAAATTGGGGAGTTAGTTGGAGAGATTTTCATGCACCACATATTTACCCTTTTTATTTTAGTTAGTTGGATAACAATTTTTAAAATTTATGGAAATATTTAAGAAGCTTACAATTAATATTTCATTTGTTGAAGCCTTAGAACAAATGCCAAGNTATAAATTTAGATCATATTTAATTGGAACTCATTGTGTAGTGCATACAGATCATTATTTTATTAAGTACTTAATTTAAAAGAATGATACTAAACCTAGACTTATAAGATGGATTCTTCTTTTGCAAGAATTTGATTTTGAAATAATAGATTGAAAGAGGATTGAAAATCAAATTTCTGATCATTTTTCAAGGCTTGAGTTAGAAAAATCACTCTGTTTGAAAAAGAAATTAGTGAACATTTTCCAGATGAAAATTTGTTCACTATTAATGAGTGGTGTGTTTCGTGGTATGTCGACATTATGAACTTTATTGTTGGTAATATTATACCGTATGAAATGACATATCAACAAAAGAGGAAATTTATTTCTAAAGCTAAGACATATTTTTTGGATGACCCATTTTTATATAAACAAGGAAAGGATCTAACTATTCAAAGATGTGTACCATTAGAAGAAACTTATGAAATTATCCAAAAATGTCATAATTCTGTGGGGAACAATCTGGATTCTACACATCTTTGAATTATGTCATAATTCTGATTTTGGGGAACATTTTGGCAAAAACAACATACCAAATTTTACAATCTGGATTCTATTGGCCTACAATTTTTAGAGAATTTAATGCTCACATCAAAACTTGTAATAGATGTCAACGAGTAAGGAAATATTTCTAGAAGAAATGAGATGCCCCTCAATTATATGCTAGAAGTTGAAATATTTGTGTAGGCAATATTTCTAGGAGAAATGAGATGCCCCTCAATTATATGCTAGAAGTTGAAATATTTGATGTTTGGATTAATTCTTGGGACCATTTATACCATCTTTTGAAAATTTATATATTCTATTAGCAGTGGACTATGTATTCAAATGGATAGAAGTTGTTGGTTTACCTAGATGTGATGCTCAAAGTGTTGCAAATTTTTTACAAATGAACATATTTTGTAGATTTGGTATGCCGAGAGTTATCATTACTGATGGGGAAGTCATTTTAGAAATGTCATGATGGAGAAGTTATTAAAGAAATATCATATAAATCATAAGATTGTTACTGCTTATCATCCTCAAACAAGTGGTTTGGCTAAATTATCTAATCGGGAAATTAAAAGAATTATGGAAAAAGCTGTGAATCCAAAAAAATGGGTTGGTCAGTCAAACTTGACTATGCTTTGTGGGCTTATAGGATTGCATACAAAACTCTTATAATAATGTCCCCATATAGGCTAATATTTGGGAAAGCTTGTCACTTACCAGTTGAACTTGAGCATAAAGCATATTGGGTGATTAAAGAGTTCAATTATAATTTGAAAGATGCTGGTGAGAAAAGATTATTGCAATTAAATGAGCTTAAATAGATAAGGAATGAATCTTATGAGAGTGCCAAGATTTATAAAGAAAAGATGAAGATGTGACATGATCGAAGGATTCTTACTAAAAATTTTCAGCCAGGGTAACAAGTTTTGCTATATAATGCAAGGTTAAGATTATTTTCAGGCAAAGTTAAGTCCAGGTGGATGGGCCCATTTGTTGTGATAAAAGTTTATCCTTATGGAGCTGTGGATATTAAAGATCCTAAGTCTGAAAAAATATTTAAAGTTAATGGACATAGGCTGAAACCTTATTTTATAGAAGATCAGCATAAATTTGATGAAATGATGTTAGGTCAACCAAAATAAGCACTTGTTACGTTGGGCTGATGACGTAAAACCAAGTGCTTTATGGGAGGCAACCTATAGTTATCAGAGTGTTTTTATTTTGATTGTTGATTTGTGTGTGATTAAGAAAATTGGGGTAGTATTTTTGAAACCATTATGTGTTAGTAAAGATTTTAAGACTTTATTTAATGACCAAGACATGTTAGAATGAGAATTTGGATATCTAGTTGACTGGTGAAAAAATGTGCACTGGTGCTTAAGCGCGACAGTCTAAACATATGTGCGAAATTAATATTCTAGAAGATTTAATCGCCAATTAGATTGTAAAAATGTGCCAAGGTAATTTCTAAACGTGTCTAGAGTTATCAGAAGGATTTAGGCCTATAAATAGTAGGGTTTTGTGAAGGAATTTTACCCCAGGTCATTTCTAGCCCTAAAAGTCTAAGAGAAAGTGAGATTTATAGAAAATGTGTTCATGGGAGATGGATTTGAAGAAGAAAAAAGAATTCATGAGGAAGAGGTTCATTAGTGAAAGTGCACAAGAGATGTATAATGGTTTCTTAGCCGTTAGTATTGAAGGGATATCAGAGAAGACTATGGCTTTACTGGAGACGAAGTTAATTGAGTTGCATGCACATCTAGAGCATATTGGATGGCAATTGAAGATGCAATTTAGCCGCACAAGTTATATAGAGGAAGCAGATAAGGCGATGTTCATAAAACAGAAGTGGATTGAAAAAGATAGTATTAGAGCTCGTCACCACCATCCGTTTTCTTAACTCTATATTCCTGGAGAGACTAATGAAAGACAGGAATTTGTTCCTTTGGATGAAGAATGAAATTAAGTTTACTGTTAGAATTTGTGTGTTAGTTGTTATTTCCCAGTGGTTTAGTGTTTAAGTCTTATTTTTAGTATTTATGACTTCTTATATGTGTTTAATTGTGAAATGATTGTTATGTATTTGTATTTAGGAAAAAATTCTCATTCAAGACTATTTAGAGTGAGAATTAAGTGTTTAAAGGTATTTGTAGTTGTTTGTGAATTAATATAACTTTGTTTGTGTCAAAATTTGTGTTATTTTTAGCCTCGAATTGAAATAGTTATTATGGAGAATTTTGAGAGAGAGATAGAGAGGAGTTATAGGAAGTTGAAAATATTCATTTAAGTGCTATGAGACCATTTAGGGGTGGTTTACTTAGGCAAATAATGCATTTTACTTTAATTTAAAAATTTTAAAAATCATGCACTGATGCCTAAGCACCACATCTCGTGCTTAAGCGTGAGCCAACCCGAGAGACAGGCGCCTAAGCGTCATTTACCCATGCTTAAGCACCGGTTCACGAAAACTGGTTCGTGAACTGTTAAAAGTGAAATTTCACCTTTTTTAACGCCACCGTCACCTTCAACCTCTCAAGTTTGCAATTTTTTTAAGGCTAGGGCACATCTAAAGTGAAATTTTCTTAGTGGAATCAAGTAAAATTTACTAGATCCAAGTTCCTTGAGGTAAGAGCTTTACTTCTATGCAAAAATTTTGGATTTTCACTATGTATTTTGAGCACATTTGAAGAAATTTGAAAATTCACTAATCATGGTGAAAAATGAGAAAAAAATCTATGAAAATTGCATAGGAAGTGTAGTTTATACTTTGGAAGTTTAGTTTTGTAATTTAGACTTGATTTTTGAAGTTAATTTGGGAATTTATAAAATTTGTAGAATGGCACCAAGAATGAAGAGGAGCACAGGAAAGAGCCCTTTCGATTTGAGTAAATTTGTTAATTTGAAGGCTCGGGATTGGTACAGTGATACGTTGCAATCACGGAAACTTATTCAGGAGTGGTGTTTTAGCAATCCAGGTGGAGACGTAAAGGATTTGATTGTTCGCCGATAGTGGGAACGATTCTGCTGTTTCTCTACTATGGCAGTTATTTCTGTTGTTAGGGAGTTCTATGCAAACCTCCCTGAGGGTGAAGACAATAGAGTCATGGTTTGAGGAAAGTTGATACCTTTTTCACTGAAGGTAATCAACTTGCTTTATCATCTGCTACCTGATACGTTATGTTTTTCTACAAATATAGTCCGACTGAAGCAGAGTTAGACGAGATTATTTCTTACTTGACTATTGGAAGAGGACTTTGGAAGATCACTAATGAGAGGAGAGTCAATTTCCCAACTTCAAAGTTGTGTGCAGCTTCAAAGGCCTGGCACTATTTTATTTTTGCTCATCTGCTACCAACAAATCATCTCAGTGAAGTGACCAGAGAGAGCGACGTTAAATTATAGTATCCAGGAAGGAAAGCTCATCAACATAGGAGCTTTGATTTATCAGACTATCATTAATTCTTCCACTACCCTTACTACTGCAGGTCTGGGATTTGCTTTTTTGTTCTTGTCTTTGTGCGAGCAGGCTGGAGTTAAATATGATAGCTGGGAGGAAGTGTTGTTACCTCTAAAGCCCATCACTAAGGTGAATGTGAAGACTTATTCTTAGCATTCTATTTTTGGCTGGAGAGGAGGACTTTCTAAGAGTTATGGAATGGAGACGTCTGCTGCTTCTACCTCAACTGCTTCTACATCTAGACCATCTACCTCACGTGCTTCTACATCTAGAGGTGAGTCTACTGAGACCCAATATCAATTATTGCAGAGGATGATAGATCATATTAATTTTACCACCAATAAAGTTCAGAATTTAGAGCGTTTTGCAGAGCATACTGATAGGTATAGTAGGAGAAAGAGTGATTATGAANTTGGATTTTATTCGCTACTATCTTTAGAGATGTTAATTTTTAAATCAAAACTTATGATCGATGTCAACATGTAGGCAATATTTCTAGAAGAAATGAGATACCCCTCATTTATATGCTAGAAGTTGAAATATTTGATATTAGGGATTAGATTTCATGCGACCATTTATACCATCTTTCATAAATTTATATGTACCGATAGCAGTGGACTATGTATCCAAATGGATAAAAGCTGTTGTTTCACATTAATGTGATGCTCTAAGTGTTGTAAGTTCTTAAAAATGAACATATTTTGTAGATTTTAGATGTCGAGAGTTATCATACGCTTAAGCGCAGACAATAAAAATTATGTGCTAAAATGAAATTTCTAGTAGTTTTAACTGCCAATTGGTTAACTTAAACATTCCATGGCAGTTTTAGGACGTGTCTAGAAGTTATTGGAAGGATTTAGGCCTATAAATAGAAGGGTTTTGTGATGGAATTTCACCCCCAGAACATTTTTAGCCCTAAAGTCTAAGAGAAAGAGAGATTTAGAAAATATGTCTTCATGGGGGATGGATTTGAAGAAAAAGGAGGAGGTAATGAGGAAGAAATTCATTAGTTAGATTGCACAAGAGATGTATAACAGTTTCTTAGCCGTTGGTATCGAAGGAATATCAGAAAATTCAATAAAATTGAGGTTGGCGTGGATTCAATTGAGGAAAAGGTAAATGAATTTAATGCACATCTAGAGCATATTGGGTGGCAATTAAAAATGTAATTTAGTCATACCAGTTATATAGAGGAAGTGGATAAGACAATGTATCTTAAACAGAAATGCATTGAAGAAGATTGTGTCAGAGTTTGTCACCACTGTCCATTTTATCAACTCTATATTCCAAATGTCCGAGGAGAGACTAACGAGAGACATGAATTTGTTCCAATAAATGAAGAATGGAATTAAGTTCTATGCTAAGATTTTCTTGTTAAGAGTTGTTTTATGTATTAGTGTTAAGTCTTATCTTTAGTGTTTATGTGATTATGCGTGTTATTGTGTAATTTTGTTTAGTGTTTGTAATTAGGAAAATTTTCTCATCTGAGACCATTTAAAATGAGAATTATGTGTTAAATGTTATTTTTAATTGTTCGTGAATGAATATAAGTGTTTATTTGTGAATTTTTTTTTGCTAATTTTGGCCTCAAATCAAATTAGTTATTGGATAATTTTGAGAGAGAAGAATTAATGGGGAAGAAAATTGTCATTTAAGTGTTATAAAACCATTTAGGGGTGGTTTACTTAGGTTAGTAATGCATTTTACTTAAGTTAAAAAATATCAAAAAAATTGTGCACTCGCGCCTAAGCGCCACAACCCCACGCTTAAGCGCGAGGCAACCTGGGAGGCAGGTGCCTATGCACCACATATCCATGCTTAAGTGTTGATTCACGAAAACCGGTTCGTAAATGGTTAAAAGTGAAAATTAAAACCTAAAAATGGCATTTTGGCTCCTGCCATCATCTTCTTCCTCTGACATTCATGATTTTGAGCTTAGGGCAAGCCTTTTTTGCAGAGATTTCTTGGTGGATTCAAGCCAAATTTACTAGATTTGAATTTCTTGAGGTCTATGTAGAAATTTTAGATTTTCACCACGTATTTTGAACACATTGTGGAGGTATCCAAAATTTACTATTCATGGTGAAAAACTTGAAAAAGTCTCTAGAAATTATATAGAAAGTGTAGTTTAAGCTTATAGGAGTTAAGTTTAGTAGATTAGACTTGATCTTTGAAATTATTGTGGAATTTTGTGAAATTTGTAGAATGGCCCCAAGAATGAAGAGAAGCAAGGAGAAGTCCCACTTTGATTTGGTCAAGTTTGTGAGTTCAAAAGCTCGGGACAGATATAGTGACACTCTACAGTCACAAAAATTGATTTCTAAGAAGTGTTTTAAAAATCCAGGTGGATCTATGGAGGATTTGATCGTTCACCAATAATGAGAACAATTCTATTGTTTTTCTACTGTGGCTGTCATTTCTGTAGTGCGGGAGTTCTTTGTGAACCTTCCTGAGGCGGAAGAGGATTGAGTCATGGTCAGAGGTAAATTGGTACCTTTTTCACTGAAGGTAATCAACATGTTCTACCATTTACTGCCTAATAATCTATGTTTTTATTCAAACTATAGTCCTACTGTGACGAAATTGGACGAGATTATATCAGTTTTGACTGCTGGAAGGGGATTCTGGAAAATTACAAATAAGAGGAGAGTCAACTGTTCCACTTCAAAGTTAAGTGCACCATCGAAGGCGTGACACTACCTTATTTAAGCTCTTCTGTTACCGACGAATCATGTTAGTGAAAATACAAGGGAGAGAGCAACATTTAATTATTTTATTTAGCGGTGCAAGCCTATCAACATTGGAGCTTTGATTTGTCAGACTATCATCAATTCTGCTACTACAGGTTTGGGATTTGCTTCCTTAATCTTTTCTTTATGTGAGCAAGCTAGAGTTAGATATGATAGTTGGAGAGAAGTACTGCAACCTCTAAAACTGATTACAAGTGTGAATTTGAAATCATATTCTAAACACTCTATTTTTGGTTGGAGAGGAGGATTTTCAAGAAGTTATGGAATATGGACGTCAATTGCATCCACCTCTACTGCTTCTACATCTCTAAACCATCGACATTCGGAGGTCAGCCTACTGAATATCAGGATCAACTATTGTAGAAGATGATGGATAATATTAATTTTATAGCATATAAAGTACAAAATTTAGAAAATTTTGTAGATCATATTGAGGGATATATCAGAAGACGTATTGATTATGAGCTCATCTTTGGAGACCCATATTAGGGGTAACCAAGGCCTGGAATTCCCTTCATATCCAAAGTATCCTAATTATGAGTCTGCAACATTTTAGGATAGCGGTGACACTAATGATGATGATGAGGAGAAGGACTAAGGTTGTTTTATGTTTTTAATATGTGATGTACTTTGTGGTGTGCACTTGATATATTTGAGTTTGTGTATTTGTTGGGTTATGTGTTGTTTTAGACTTTTTGTCTAGATTTTATTGTAATGTTTGTGTTTTGTTAGTATTATGTTTTAAATTCCACTGTAGTAATTGTTGTGGTGTATTGAGTTTTAGTTAGTTAGGTATGAACTTATTTCTATGTCTTATGAAAGTTGAAAATCTTGCTAGCTTTAACTTTAAACTTTAATTTCAGAAATTTGCTACCCTACATTTTCTTTTATCTAGTTAGTGTGTAAGTTGGTTTTTATATCTGTATCCACTATTTAGAAGTCTAATGAATCTCTATATGTTAAAAAGTAAGAAATTTGATCAAAAATTAATTTTACTCCTGTTTTNATTAGGATTGAACTTATTTCTATGTCTTTTGAAAAGTAAAGAATCTATCTAGCTTTCATTTTAAACTTTAATTTCAGCAAAATGTTACCTTGTATTTTTCTTTTATTTAGTTAGTGTGTTTATTTATTTTTATGTCTGTACCCACTACTTAGAAGTCTAATGAATCTCTACATGTTGAATTAAAATTAAAATGATAAAAAAATTGATCAAAAATTAATTTTACTCCTGTTTTTAATTTTATACTTGTATAATTAGGGTATAAAAATTCTTGTAAGCATGTTAAATATTTCAATTTTTATTCCTACTTATATTTATCTGCTGGTAACATTTTAATCTTGTTCAAAATTTAAATTTAGAGGGGAATGAAAATATTTTCAAAACTTGACTTTTATTTGTTTTCAAATGTGCTACAAGGGAATTTGATTTGAAAAGAAAAATGATCATATATATTAAGTTATATTAGGAAATTAAATTTTGATTATAGAAATGAGTAAGAAAATTTACTTAAAATTATAAGTATGAATAAAAACTATCAGTTAAAAATCTTTAGTGTAGAAATGGTTAAATATAGTGTAATTATCTTCAGAAAGAAAAATTGTATTTTTGAAAAATTTAGAAATTTATAATTTTTTTTAATACTTAAATTTTTTAATTAAAAATAATTTTCAAACTATTATTATATTTATAAGTAAAAGATTTATTTCAGGACTTTGTTTTAGGGAAGGAGAAGTGGAATTCAAATTTATTAAAGGTCTATCAAGATATATTAATTCTTGCCTGAAAAAGTAAAAAAAAAAGAAAAAAAAAAGAAAAAGAAAAATATAAAAATAAGGGAGGAGAAGCTTGAGGATTAGTTCCTAATCTAAAATTGGTTTTACATTTGATCTTTTTAAAGTATAAGACTTGAGAAACTCTTAAGCTTAAGAATATAATATAGTAAGTAAAATTATTCTTAATAATTTTTTTTAAGTGGAGATAATAAAAGGACTAAATTCTTTATTTGGAAAATATACAATATTTCTAAATTAGTTAAGAACCAATATTTTTATATTTCTTAACATTCAAAATTTTTAAACTTTAAGTTGGTCTCATTTACTAAATATTTTTTCTAAATTGAACTACAATATTTCTAAATCAAAATTTGAGTAACTCCTAAAGAAAGACATATACATATCATACTTATTTAGTTTTTAAAGATTGAAGTATCACTTGAGGACATGTAATATTTTAAGTTTGGGGGATTTTGATACATTTAAAATATATAGTGTTTTTAGACACATTTTTATACCTACTTTTTAGATATTGCACTTTAATGAAAGGTATTTGCGCGTTTTTCTTTCAGGTACAAGTAAAAAAGTAAAAAATGCTAAAAAGCATGAAAAAATATCAAATGTGGAGCGAAAATTGTGCAAAAGTGTTTTGTCACCTAAGCGCCAAATCCAGCGCTTACGCACCGGGGAAATAGAGAAGGTCGCTCCTAAGCGCCAGAGGCCCCACCTTAAGCTCTAAAGGCAGTATTTGAAGGGTTAATTCATTTTATAAAATTTTGAAGGAACAATTGAGACACTTGTTGGAAAAAGAGGGTGGTTATAACCACAAGAAACAAAAATATAGTTAAAAGAGTGGTGAAAGGAGTCATTCCTTGGAAAATACATCGAATCGGGACACATTTTGAAGAGATACTAAGACACCTCTTGGAAAATTATAAAAGAAGGAAGTTGAGAGAAAATTGGGGGGAGTCCTGAGAAGTTCTTGAAATAGTTCGTAGAGGAACTTTTGGAGTGATTTTTCAGGCACCACAAATTTACTTTATTCTTTTTATTTTTAATTTTATTGTGAGAGTTAATAGTGTTGTAAGAGAGAAGAGATTCAAAGGAACTTCAACAGTTTGGTGGAGAATTTGAGATAAGTTTTTATCTTTGTTTTTAAACTACTTTTGGTTTTAATCGAGATTTTTTATTTGTTTGATAATGATTTCTACTTTTAACTAGAGTGTGGTTTTGATCTCTCTATAGATTTTGAGTAGCTTTCTTTATATTTCTCCTTAAAATAATAAGTAATTAAAATGTTGGATGGAAGTTGTGTAGAGTATTAATCTTTAAAGTTGGATGAAGTTGTGATATTTTAATTTCATGTACTTCATTTACTTCTTGATTTTGCACATCTAGATGTTAAAATTTATTGTGAGAGCATATAAGAACTGGGCTGGTATTGTCTATGTCAACAATTGGAAAGAATCACATGAGGTTGAATGAATGAGAATGTAATTCATATGATTTAGTGCAAATAAATAGGGAAATAATCTTTGAAAGGTGTAGGGTTAGAGGACTTTAGAGTGACAGGTTAAAGCACCCAACTTGGTTTGTTGTTTTTGGTTCTGATACGAGATGTTAGCCCCCAGGTGGAGGGAATCGAGGGAACTCTAGAGTGAGAGCCGCTAGTATCTTACTGCCTAGCCGATCTTCAGAACTATTCAAACTTTAAATTAGTCAATGTTCTTTATAGCATCTCCCATCTAGCCAATCTTCAAAACTATTAAACTTTAAATTAGTCAATCTTCTTTATAGCATCTCTAGTAAGGGTAAATAATAATATTGCTCCTATTTGGTACAGCACAATTTTAATACTTCTACAACAGAATTCGTAGACTTATTATTTATTCACAATAAGGAGAAAGATATTTCATATTTAGTGTTTTTCTTCTACATAAACTCAAGTTATATTTAGAAGTTGTTTCTGTTTTGTCAAAATATCAAAAATGCCAAAAAGAATTTAATTTTAATTACTATAAAAACATCTATAGTTAAAGAATTGTTTTTTTGAAATAGAAAGTTTGTTATTTAAAAGTGCATATTGTGAATTCTCTCTATGGGTTCGATATTTGGGGCTTAATCAGAAAGTCCTATATTGCTTGATAACGATATGTATACTTGTGTAGTATCCCAATATATATTAAGTTAAAAAGTTATATTCTTATTTTCTCTAAAAGCAATTTTTTGGTAATGTTGCAAAGTAGGAAAGATAAGTGAAGAATATAAATTGCATACATTGTTATACTTTTGCATATAAACAGTCGGGATCAAGTACAATATCTTGATATTTCATTTTTGTCATTTCTTTAATAGGGTTCCTACTAGAGTATTTCTAGTACTTTATAAATATAATCTTAACATTCACGTGTTCCCTTGCTCAATGGGCTAAGCTTAATTGGCTTAGATTTTGTAAGATTAGCTTAATCGGCGGAGATCATCTCGGTCGGTTGGTTGAGTTTACTAGATATGAGTTGGTTGGTTATTATGGCTAGGTTGTTAAATTTTCAACCCTAATGAGGGGTCATTCGAATTGTTTCTGATGCTCAGGGGTCAGACCTTTCTCGGATCGACTATCTTCTGATAATTGGCTCAGATTTCCTTTTGCATCATTTCTGCATGAGTAGGTTATTATTATTTTCTCTGGTTATCTTTGGTTTGCTTTGTAGCTCTATTAGAGTTGGCCATTTTGGCTTTGGCGTGAAAAGCTTCTTTCGGTTAGAGATATTGGCCTCATGCAGCTCAGTTAGTGGGCCCTACTTTGTTGTTCTTTTTTTCTTCTAGGCCATTAGATCTCCTCAGGATCAGTGATGACACATTTTTAATGTACAATTATATATACATAATATATATATATATATATATATATATATATATATATATATAATTGTATA
>JXCR01134605.1:44576-71555 GCA_002079205.1 Phalaenopsis hybrid cultivar
ATATATATACATATATATATATATATATATATACATACATTAGGGCGAACCAAAATAGGAATCGACACAAATTCAGAAGAACACACAGAAATTTAACAAGGTTCAGCAAAGATGCCTACGTCCTCGGAAGCAAAGCGGCGGCTTTCTTTAAACTCCAGAAAAATGTTACAGGATATAGAATAGAATAACCTAGGGTTACAAACCGGCATATATGTAATTCCTAGGTTATCGGTAATAGAAAATACTGGAGTACAATATGTAAATCCCAAATTACCCATGTACCGTACCGCGAGACGTTACTCCCGCACCGCTAACCCGCATAACGAAACTCCCCAAATTTGTTAGATTCTTCTTCTCTGCTCCGATTAGTTCCAGCATCTGCCCCTTATATGGTATATGAGTCAAACCTAACAAATCTCCACCTTAGCGAATATCCAACTTAGGAGAAATACATCATGGAGTTTCTTACACACTGAAGTGGGTTGGGCCACTATGCTTCTCTAGCAACTACAAACATTCAACAAGTCTATGCAATGTAAGAACTTGTTGACAGTAACAGACTTGGTCAACATATCAATTGCATTTTCATTAGTATGAACCTTCTTCAACAGTATCTCACCAGAAGCAATGCAACTGAACTCCACCTATCAACTGCATTCTATGATCTTGTGATACTTGACATCAATATGTTTGGTTCTCGCATGCTACACCTGGTTCTTAACTAGATAAATGTCACTCTGACTGTTACAATGCAACTGAACTCCACCTTGCTCAACGCGCAATTCCTTTACTAGCCCACCAAGCCATAAGGCAAATTTTGCAGCTTCAGTTTTAGGTGCCACAATTGACTAAATTGTTGATTTCCAACATGTAGGCCCTCCACCAAGAGTAAACACATACCTAGTTGTAAACCTTTTGTCATCTAAATCACCTGCATATTCTGAATCAATGTACCCCACAACTGAAGGATCATTCTGTTGAGTGCCAAAAATAATTCTATGTCCTACAGTATCCTTTGGATACCTAAAAGTTCACTTGACTTCTTTCCAATGTTGTCTTCTAGGTTTAGTCATGTATTTGCAAACTTGACTAACATCATGAGCCAAATTAAAATGAGTACATATCATTGCATACATCAAAAAGCTAACTGCACTAGCATATGGAACCTTTGCTATGTTTTTGATTTTTGTATCTGTTTTAGGACACTGTTATGAAGAAAGCTTAAAATGATTTGCCAATGGAGTGCTCACAGGCCTTGCTTTACTCATCTTAAACATGTCCAGCACTTTCTCAACTTAGTCTCGTTAAGATAAACATAATCATCTTGAGCCTCTATCTTAATGAATCTCCATTCCAAAAATCTTCTTTGTAGGACCCAAGTGTTTCATGTCAAATTCCTGGCTCAATAAAGCTTTCAAACCATAGATATCATGCATATTCTTTGCAGCAATCAGTATATCATCAGCATACAGTAACAGAAAAAGTAATAGAACGATCATCAAGACTCTTCACATAAACACAACAATCATACTCACATCGCTTGTAGCCAATCTGAATCATGTAGAAGTCAAACCGCTTGTACCATTATCTTGGAGACTGTTTCAACCTATACAACGATTTCCTTAATCTGCAAACCAGATGCTCTTGTCTAAGTTGAGTGAACCCTTCCAGCTGCTTCATGTAAATCTGCTCATCTAAATCACCTTACAAGAAATAATTTTAACAACCATCTGCTCCAAATGCAAATCTCAAATAGCTACTAATGCAAGCACTGCTCTGATTGAAGTATGTCTGACCACATGAGAAAAGATTTCATCAAAATCTATCCCCTTCTGCTGTGAAAATCCATTTGCTATCAGTCAAGCCTTGAACTTTTCCCCTTCTTTTTCTGATACTGCTAGTTTCCTTTTGTACACCCACTTGCACCCAATAGCCTTTTTTCCATCAAGAAGCTGAACTAGCTCCTATGTGTGATTTTTCTACAAAGAATCCATCTCCTCAACCATTGCACCCATTTATTTCTCTTTCCTCTTGCTAGTGGCATCTCTTTGAAAAGTGGTTAGATCATTACTGCTGATGAGAAGTGGACAAGAGACCAAGTCTTCATAACCTAATCTACTATGAGGCCTTATATTAGTGCATCTCTGTCTATCTCTGACAAGAGTGTAATTTTGCAGATCATCTGGAATGAAATCACTAGGTGTTGGTTTTGAACTTTCAACTGTCTCAGTTGTTACTGGATTTTGTTCTAGATCCATCTGTACTGTATCTGAACTGGAATTGTTCCCTTGCACCTTGTCTTGATTCTGCTGCAACATGGACTGTTCATAAAAAAATGCATCTCTACTAATCACCATCTTCTTTGCAATTAGATCCCAAATCCTGTAACCTTTCAAACCTTTCTTATAACCCAGAAAGATGCACTTCTTGGATTTTGCATCAAGTTTTAATTTTCATCTCTAACTAAATGCACATAAGCAGGACGATAAAAAATTTGTAAATAATCAAAATTAACTGGATTACATGTTTGTACCTCTTATGCAACTTGTCACCTAATGATGTCCGAGGTGAAATTTTGATGAGATAAAATGCCCTATTTACTGCTTCTGCCCAGAAACTCTTAGGAAGCCTTGCATTTAGTCTCATTCATCTTGTACTTTTAGTTAAGGACCTGTTCATTCTTTCAGCCACACCATTCTACTGTGGTGTCCTGCGTACTGAAAAATGCCTCTGATTCCCATGCTCCTTGATAAGCCTAAAAATGTACTATTTTTCAAGCTTTTTTTTATAATGATATTGCACTTTAAAAGTATGTTTTCTTATTTTTTTGGTTATAGGAACATCAAATTGAAGAATTTGGACTGATTAGAGCAAAAGGAAGAAAAATGGACCAAAATAGAGCAAACTGGTGCAAATCAGGTCATATCAAGGCACACCAGAGCCATGGGGACCAAAATTGGGCCTAAAAATGACCAAAATCAATTCTTAGGAACCCAAAATGGTGCTTAAGCACCACCCAAATAGAGAGGAGGGAGCTTAAGTGCCTAAAAATGGTGTTTAGGCGCCAAAGACAATCTTCAACATATCTTCTAGATTATACATTGGATTTGGACGATTTTTGAAGTGTTGCTTCGGGCATCTCTTGGGGAATTTATTGGAAAAAATAAAATGGACATTTTAGATGAATTTTGGGTGGTTATATGGTGTTTTGAAGAGGCACTTAAGACATCATTTCGAAGATTCATTGAATCTAAATAGTTTTGAAGGACACTTAAGAATCTCTTGGAAACTTATAATTAAGGCTAGAAAATGTTTTTAAATAACTCTTGGACTTTGGAACTAATTAGAAGAAGAGAATAAGGCTTGGAGAAGAAGAATAAGGATTGGGCGTGAGCCCCAAGTGGGGCGGCAAGGTGAGAGAGATAGAGAGAGAGTGAGAGATTTCTTCTTTTCTTTTTACTTTGTTTTTGGAGAGGATTGTGAGGAGATTGCTTTTTCTATATAAGGAGAGTTTGATTTCTATCACAGATAAGTATTTTAATTGTATTTTGACTAGAATTTAGTATTTTTTTGCATGGTTTCAAATTCTTGTTCAATGAAAAGTTCTTGTTGTTTCTCCATGTGTAGTGAATGGTTTTTTTTACTCTTTCCTCTTAAAATGAATTAACATGCATGTGTAGGATAAATAATTAAGTAGAGTGAGAATATATTGTGATGATTTTACTTTTTTCTTCATTTGCATGTAAACTTGATCAACTTGCATGTTAAAATCTGTTGTGAGAACATATAAGATCTGGGATGGATATTGTCTCAATCAACTGTGGTAGAATCACATGAGATTGTATGGATGAGAACGTAGTCCATATGATTGAGTGCAAATAAATATGAAAATAATCTTTAATGGGTGCAAAATTAGAGGAATTGAGAGTGACAGGCTAAAGCCCCCAAATTTGGTCTATTGTTTTAGGTTTTGATGCGAGATGTTAGCCTCCATGTGGAGGGATAAGAGAGAACTCTAGGGTGAGAGCTAGCATCTTCTCTGCCTAGTTCGTCTTCAAAAATATTCAAACTTTAGATTAACCAATGTTCTTTATAACATCTCTAGGAAGGGTAAAGAATATAATTGCATCTATTTATCATAATCTCTCTCACTACTTTGTTTAATTTTTAAACATGTCACTAATTTCATTGTTTGAGGAAGAGTACTTTTAATATATTAAACCCCACTTTCTGATTTTCACTAAGTATTTTAGTTTAGCAGTAGACGTATTATTATAGTGTTAATTGTAGGATATAATCAAAATCAAACCTTTATCGACCTTCCAAGCTAGGGCATGTTATTCTAGACTAGAACTTCTCTTGAAAGCTATCGTGATTAACCTCGATCTCTGTGGGATTAATATTCGGGGCTTAATCAGAATGCCCTATACTACTTGATAACAATACGTATACTTGCGTACAATCCCTATAAATATAATTGAAATCATACTTTGCTTGGGTTCAAGCTTGGGATCAAGTTTTTGGAGCCATTACCGAAGATTAAAATCTTCAAGTAGTAGTGTCAACTTCATAAATCCTTACATATAAAAAATATTGGGATCAAGTTTTTGGCACTGTTGTCGGGGATCACAATGGTTGATCTTGACTTTTAGTAGAATTTTAGTTAAAGTAATTAGGCTTAGAATTGGAGAACTGTAGTGTAGTAAAAACTATTTTTGTGTGAAAAGTGTTTTTCTTTTGTATAACAAAGTTTTGTGAAAAAAAACTTTTTGTATGAAAAACTAAATTTTTGTGAAATTATTTTTTTGTGTTGAATATGTTGTTTGTTTTATTTATTTAATTATTAATGTATTTTTTGTTGTGTTGTGTATGCGAAACAAAGGATCTGTAAGACTTGTGCCTTATGATCCTGAGATATAGAAAAGGAAAAAGTAAAAAAACCAGAAAGGACTTTGAAAAAATAGAAATGGAAATGGAAAACTTTCAAAATAATAACTTGGAAAATCATCATAAATCTTTGAGATGTTATGTAAATCCTACGATAGATGAAATTCACTCAAGTATACAAGCCCCTGTCGTAGAAGCTAACTCATTCGAACTAAATCCAACGATTATCCAACAGGTGCAGAACAACTAATTTTGGAGAACTCCTTAGAAGGATCTCTATTTACACTTATCAAGTTTTCTAGAACTTTGTGCTACATTTCATTATAACCGCATGTCAGATGATGTTGTTAGATTAAGGCTTTTTTTTTCTCACTAAGGCATAAGGCTAAATTGTGGTTATACTCATTAACACCTAGCTCTATTAAAAATTGGGGGGAGTTAACTTAGAAATTCCTAGCTAGGTATTTTCCACCTTCAAGGACTACTAAACATAAAAGTGATATTATCTCAGTTTGTCAGTACAAAGGGGAATCAACATATGAAGCTTGGGAAAGATTTAAGGAACTCCTAAGAAAGTGTCTACACCAGGCTCTCTCGATTGTTTAATCATTCAAACCTATTATAATGGATTAGTAGGATCCCTTAGGTTTATAATTGACACTATCATTGGTGGATCATTAACGTCAAAACCGTTTGATGAATCATATGCGTTAATTGAAGAAATGGCTACAAATGAATTTTAATGGCCCTCTATAAGAGTAAATCCTAAAAAGGTAGTCAGTGTTCATGATACAGATGTGATTGCAAATCTGGCATCTCAGGTTGCTGCAATATCAAGGAAGTTGGACCAATTTGAAATAAACCAGCCTCAATTTGCTCCAGTAAGTGAGGAAAGTTCATTAAGACTTATGATTAATTCTAACTTATCAGATGTTACTTTATATACCTTAAACAACCTGTAATCTAAGAACCATCATAATTTTAACTGGCATCATACTATTGAGGGTGGAAACCAACAATGGGAAAATAATCATGCAAATCCTAATGGAACTTGGAATAATCAAGTGAATACAAACTATAGAACTTCGTATCCATCAAACTCTAACAATGATCAACAATTTGAGGGTAAGAAGATGTCTATAGAAGAAGTGGTGTTGCAAATGGGAGACCAGTTGTAAAGTCAAAATGTTGCGATTAGAAACATAGAAAATCAACTTGGACAAATTGTTAAATAACTGCAATAGACCCCAAGGAACACTTCCTAGCAACACTGAGATCAACAAAGAGAAAAATGATGAATAAATTGACGCTGTCCAATTAAGAAATGGAAGAGAGATAGAGCATGTGGTTAGAAAATAAAAAGGAGTTGTGAGAGAAACAAAGGAAACTAAAAGACCTAAAGAACACATTTCTAAGGATCTAAAAAATTTAATATCTCCAACTAAAATCAAATTAGAAAGATCACCACCTCCATTTCCTCAAAGACTTAAACAGTATGAGTTAGATAAATAATTTTCAGAGCTCATGGAAGTACTTAAGAAGTTAACTATAAATATTCCTTTCGCTGAAACATTAGAATAGATGCCAAGTTATGAAAAATTTATGAAGGAGATATTAAACAAGAAAAGGAAATTTGGGGATGAGACATTTGTACTAAGTGAGGTGTGCAGATCTATATTTCAGAAAAAGCTTCCTAAGAAACATAAAGATCCTTCTAGCTTAACTATTCCTTGTGTATTTGGAGAAAGATTATGTGGAAAAGGTTTATGCAATTTAGGATCGAGCATTAATGTGATGCCTCTATCAATATTCAGAAGGCTAGGTTTAGCCGAAATTGCTCCCACTACTGTAACCCTTCAGTTAACTGATCGATCTATCATTTATCTAAAAGAGGTTATAGAAGATGTGCTTGTTAAAGTGGATAAATTTATCTTTCCTATGGACTTTATTGTATTAGATATGGAGGAAGATAAAAAATATCCCATTATTTTGGGGAGACCTTTTCTTGTTGCTGGACAAGCTATGATAGATGTGCAAATCCAATTATTAAAGGGAGACATTTTCTTATTACTGGACAAGCTATGATAGATGCAATGAAATTAATTATCTAAGCAAAGACCATTTCCAGGAAAGTTTTGAGAGTAAGTTAACAGATGAGATCAAAATAGACTTTCATGATGAGTTGAAAATGTTATTTAAAGAAGACTGTATGTATGTTCAGGAGAGGTGTGAAATGATGGAAGTTACCGAAAATAGTAAACTTTTAGTTCCATCTGTTGTAAAATCTCATGAACTTAAGATTAATGTACCCCATACAATTTTAATGCCTACCTATTTAAAGAATTCATCTACACCACCAGTCTTTATATCTTCAAATTTGACTCAATCACAAGAAGAACCTGAATTAAATGACCAAATCAGTAAAAGATCTTCTAAGAAAGAGTTATTCAAAATCACTGAATGGCATATTCCATGGTATACAAACAGAATGAATGAGATTATGATTCTGGGGCAACCAGAGTAAATATTGGATACATCGGGTCATTGATGTTAGACCTAGTGCTTCGTGGGAGGCAACCCATAGTTATCTTTATTATCTATTTAGTGTGATTGTTATTATGTCGGATTGGATATTAGTGGGATCTTGTACTTTAATCCGTGTTTGATGTTTAAGAGTGGATTGGAATAATGTTGTGAGGTAATTCCTTCATCGTGATTAGATTTGTATCTGATTTCTGGTAATAGCAGGTTAGCAAGCCATTTACAACTTAGTTCTCAATCGGAGATAAGCATTACCTTGAAGCATGTAGAGTTTGGACTTAGACCACTCCAAGTCTACTTTATTGCTTCCTTTATCTGGATTTGTCTTCATTGAGTAAGGTCATGAACTTACTTAGTGAAAAACATCTGAATGAACTACACTATTTTTTTTACCATATTGTGTATACCTTTGACTTATAGTATCCTTAAAATTGGTAACACATGAGGGAATTCTAGTCGATGGGTAATAACACCATAAATTTTTATAATGCACACACATTATTAGTGTAGTTCCTTCCGTTAGAAATTGAAACTGAGGGGAAATGTGAATAGAAGATAGATTGAATTAACCTTTGTTGTTGTTTGTTTATGAATCTGGGAGTCTATGTATTGGAGTTTGTGTGTCTATGTATGTGAGTCAAGTTGAATGAGTCATTGGAGATGAAAAAACTTAACACAATATTTTAAACTTGTTAGCATCGAGCAATTTCATTATAAATTTTAAATGTGTTCCTATTTAATCTTCAGTTTGTACCTGTTCTAGTATTTAAAATTCCTTTATATTGTTATGTTAAGCATGTTTAGGCTAGATTTACTTTCTACTGAAATATTCTACCATGTGTTATTTGTTGATCTTTTTGTAGGATGTGTAATAATTTGTAAAAATGTTCATTGTCTGCCGCATATTTTTTTACTTTATTGTTACACATGTTTGAGCTTAAGTTTGGGAGGAAAGAAAAATGTTTCAAATTTAAACCTTACTTGTTTTCAAAAGTACTACAAATAAATTTTTATTTTACTTCTAATGATTATTATTATGTGGAGTCATCTTAAGGATGTTAGAATTTTAAGTATAGAAATGAGTAGGAAAACTTAGTTGATATTTTTAGTGAAAAGGATGAACCTAGAGTTAAGGATATTTAGTGGAGAACTTGGAAAAATAAATAACTATCTTTAGTTGAAAAAATTGTTTTTTTTTTATTTTGAAAAATTAAGGACTCTTAGAATTTTTATTTTCAAACATTTAAGGCTCTTTTAGAAAGTATTTTAAAAAAATATATATATATACATCTTTTCAAGTGAAGAAAAGCAATAAGTTTTAACTTTAGAGAAGGATAGTGGAATTCAAAATTATTTAAGGACTTCTCCATACATAGTAATCCTACCTTAAAAAAAAAGAAAAAGAAAAAAATAATGGACAAAAAGATCCTGAAAAAGAACAAGATAAAGCAAAAAAAAAAAGAAAAAAGAAAAAAAAAAAGAAAGTGAGGACAAGCTTGAGGAGAGATCCTAATCAAAAATTGGTTTCACTTGAGTCTTTCTAGAGTAATGAACTTAGAACAATCCTAAGCTTGATTTTTATACTTATATTAGTAAAATTTATTTTTAAGAGAGTTCTTAAGTCTAGAAAGTAAAGGTCATAGGATCCGAAGTTTGAAAATTCTGCATATATTTCTGAACTAGATAGGAAAAAAAATTTTCATGTTTGATGATAAATATTTTAGACCCTAGGCACTCTGATTCACTTGAAGTTCTTATAATTTAAACTATCACAATTTTAGAGCATAATTTTAGCAATTCTAAAGGATGACCTATTAACTCTAATGTACATAAATTCTTTAAAAATGTAGTATTACTTGAGAAGAAGTAATGTTTAAGTTTGGGGGATTTTGATACGCCTAAAAATGTAATATTTTTTATGTTTTATTTTATAATGATATTTCACTTTAAAGGTATGTTTTCTTGTGTTTTTGGTTGTAGGTGCATCAAATTGAAGAATTTGGAGTGATTGGAGCAAAAGGAACAAAAATGGACCAAAATGAAGCAAACTGGAGCAAATCAAGTCAAATCGGGGCACACTGGAGCCATGCAGACCGAAATCAAGCACTTAAGTGCCTGTTCCCAGTGCTTAAGCACCCAAAATGGTGCTTAGGAGCCACCCAAATAGAGAGGATGGCACTTAAGCACTCAAAAACTGTGCTTAGGCGCCAAAGACGATTTTCAACATATCTTCTAGAATATACATCAGATTTGGATGTTTTTTGAAGCATTTCTTCATGAATTTCTTGGAAAAATCATTGAAAATGATAAAATTGACTTTATAGATGAATTTGGGGTGGTTATATGGAGTTTTGAAGAGGCACTTAAGGAAACTTTTGAAAGTTTCATTGAATCTATACAGTTTTGAAGAGACACTTAAGAATCTCTTAGAAAATTATAATTAAAGCTAGAAATGTTTTTAAAATGACTCTTGGACTTTGGAACTAATTAGAAGAGGAGGAGAAGGCTTGGAGAAGAAGAAGAAGGCTTGGTCGTAAGCCCCAAGTGGGGCGGCAAGGTGAGAGAGAAAGAGAGAGAAAGAGAGTTTTCTTCTTTTCTTTTCACTTTGTTCTTAGAGAGGATTGTAAGGAGATTGTTTTTGCTATACAAGAAAAGTTTGATTTCTATTAGAGATAAGTATTTTTATTGTATTTTGATTTAAATTTAGTACTTTTTTGTATGGTTTCAAAGGCTTGTTCAATGAAAATTTCTTGTTGTTTCTCCATGTGTAGTGAGTAGTTTTCATTACTTTTCCCTCTTGTAATGAATTAGTATGCATGTGTAGGATAAAGAATTGAGTAGAGTGAGAATATATTATGATGATTTTACTTTGTTCTTAATTATCATGTAAACTTGATTAACTTACATGTTAAAATCTGTTATGAGAACATAATGCATAAAAGCATTTGAATTATTAAAGAAAAAAATTATTCACTACACCTATAATAGTACCACCTAATTGAGAAAAACCATTTGAAATAATGTGTGATGCTAGTGATTATGCTATTGGGGTTGTATTAGGACAAAGGCACGACATAGTTTTTAAGGTTATATATTATGCTAGAAATGCTCAAATTAATTATACTACTAAAGAAAGAGAGTTATTAGCTATTATTTATGTCTTTGATAAACTTAGACCTTATTTAATTGGAAATAAATGTATAGTGCATACAAATCATTATGCTATTAAATCTTTAATGCAAAAGAAGGATGCTAAACCAAGATTGATTAGATAGATACCTCTTTTGCAAGAGTTTGATTTTACTGTGATTTATAGAAAGGGAAATGATAATCAAATAACTGATTATTTGTCTAGAATAGAAATAGAAATATTAATTAATTTTACAAAAGAAATTTTAGAGTATTTCCCTGATGAACAATTATATAGTATTGATGAAATGAATGTATCGTGGTATGCTGATGTAGTAAATTATATTATAAGTGATATTCTATCACCTGATATAAAAAATCCACAATTAAAGAAGTTTATATATCATTCAAAAGACTATTTTTGAGATGACCCATATTTATATAAATAATGTAAAGATATAATTATTAGAAGATGTGTGCCTTATGAAGAAACTCAACAGATAATTGAAAGGTCAATGATTTTGAATTTGGAGGACATTTTAGAACAAATAGAACTGCATATAAAATTTTACAAGCTGGATTTTATTGGTCTACTATTTTTAAAGATGTTAATGAACATATTAAAATGTTTGATAGATGTCAATGTGTAGGAAACATATCTAGAAGAAATTAAATGCCTCTAAATGACACATTAGAAGTTTAAATTTTTTTATGTGTGGGATTAGATTTTATGGGACCATTTATGCCTTCATTTGGAAACTTATATATATTACCTGTTGTTGATTATTTTTTCAATGAATTGAAGCGATTGATGTACCTAGATGTGTGCTTAGAGTGTTTCTAAATTTTTAATTAAGAATATTTTTACAAGATATGAAATGCCGAGAATAATTATTATGGATGGAGGATCTCATTTCAGGAATAAGAGAATCAAAAAATTAATTAAATTTAGGATATTATACATAGATTCTTTATTGTTTATCATCCTTAAACTAGTGATCTAGCAGAGATATCAAATCGTGAAATTAAAAACATTTTAAAAAAAGCTGTAAATCCTTATAAATTAAATTGATCCGCTAGACTTGACACAACATTATGAACATATAGAACTGCTTATAAGAATGTCTCCATACAGATTGATATTTCGAAAAACATGTCACTTACTTGTAGAATTAGAGCATAAAATATTTTGGGCTATTAAGGAATTTAATTTTAATCTAAAAGATGCTGGTGAGAAAATATTATTGCGTCAATGAACTTGAGGAGATTAGAAATGAAGCATATGATAATGCAAAAATCTATAAAGAAAAAATGAAAATATGACATGATAAGAAGATTATTCAAGAGAAATTTGAACCTGGACAATAAGTTCTATTATATAATACAAGATTAAGATTGTTTCCAGGAAAACTGAATCTAGATGGTTATGGTCATTTAAAGTAATTAAAGTTTATAATTTTGGAACTGTTGTGATTAAAGAGCATAACACTGGAAAGATATTTTAAGTTAATGGGCATCGTTTGAAACACTATTATGAAGGGCACATACCATAATTTAAAGAAATTTTAATGTTAAGTCAACTCAACTAAACAAATGGTATGTCGGTCTGACGACATTAAATCAAGCTCTGTATGGGAGGCAACCCGTACTTATATGTTTATGTATTACGATTTAGTTTATTAAGTGTCTTATATATTAGTAGATAATAATCATACACAATTACATTTATTATAAATCAAGCCTAATATTGGTATTGGAAGAAAAGTTGATATTTAATTGAACGAAAAATAAAAAAAAATCACAAAAATTTGGCCATCGTCGACGCTCCAGGAAATTGATCTCAGCACAGGCAACACCCCTCGAGAGCACCGGCAGCGTCCCTCAAGAGCACCGGCGGCACCGAGGATGATTGGACTGTTCCTGCGAGTTTTGGCAGACTATAGCAGGATTTCGCTCCATAATAACCATCGGGAAGTGTTTTTAAAGTTCTAAAAACTGCCTAAGACATCTAGAAACTTCTTATTTTCAGATTTCACGGCTTCCAATTCCAGAAATAATTCGAGGTATGGATTTTTAAATAGAAAAACGTTTGTTAGTTTCGACGCGTAGAGATTATACGATAAAATTATTACGAAGAAGAGATTGATCAAGGAAAAAGGATTGGTTCATAATGGGTTTATCAATCGAAGTGTTCCATTTGAAAAGATCAATATGCAAAGGTGATGGTAAGTTCTGTGTTACACTACTGTTACGGTTGTTATACCTGTAGTGAAAGATTTCTATGTAAATCTACATGGAATTACCCAAGGAGATGTCTTCGTTTGAGGTAAAGCTGTACCATTTACTCCTGCGAGAATTAATGAATTATATAGGATAAAAGATGTTTCAATCTCTCATTATGCAAATTTCATTCCTACGCGAGATTTGATGCAAGATATCTATAAATTTCTGATGGATGAAAGTGATATGTGGGAAGTACGAGATGGATATTTTAGTTTTCCTACTTCATCATTAAATCCAATTTCGAAACAATGGCATTTCTTTATTTGTGCAAAATTACTCCCTACTATGAAGATCAGCAGAGTCACAATGAAAAGTGTTATTTTAAACTACTGCATTAAAATGGAGAAACCTATTGATATAAGTTCAATTATATTTAAATATGTGATGGGAATCATTATGAGTGGGCCAATTAATGGACTTGGGCATCCTTCAATAGTTTTTCTGATTTTCAGTCAATCCCAAGTGCCATATGAAAGTTGGGAAAAAGTTTTACTACCATGGGAGCCTATTCCTATTGATGATTAGTATATTGGTAATGAAAATGAAGCACTAAATGCTATTATAGATCATTCTTCCCATGCTTCATCTCCATTAATGCCACCAGCAGTTGGAAATTCGCATGCTTTAGAGAAGAAACTGAAGAAAATTGAAAGAAAACTTTAGAGTATTATGAATGCAATAGGAGATCTCAAGTACCTTTTTGATCACCTAGATTGGAGAATAAAAGAAAATTTTGAGCACACTAAAACTTTTGAAGTAGGATTACTTCGGATGTTTAAAGAAAAGGGGTGGATCGAAGAAAACTCAATAGATCAATTCCTGTACCAATCCTTCTACAACCTATATGTTCATTACCAATCTATGGGAGGTATTAGAAGAGGTGAAAGGACTGAAGATAAGGCTTAATGATTAAAGATTGTGAACTCTTTACTTGCTTAAAAATGTTTATATGTTTTAGTGTAATTGCATGGATTTGGTTAGGTTTGATTTGGTTTTTTTTTTTTTTGCTTTAGAATTCTAAACTTTGATTACGTGTATAGTTTTGTGTCAGCGTTTAGTGTTGTGGCTTGATTTTTATGTTGATTTATTATTTGTTTGTTTAATAGGTATGAATTTGCAAATTATATTTGTAAAAAGTGTATTTTCATACATAAAAAATAGTTTGTTGTTATTTGTGAAAATGATTGTTTGTGAAATGTGTATTTATGAATTTAGAAAAAAATTTGTGTTTAAAAATACTAAAACCTTTGGAGAAATTTTAAAGGAAATTGAAAATTTGTAAACTCAAAATAGTGAATTTTGGGCCTTCAGTGCCGATGGCGCTAGCATTGGCGTTGACGGCGCCCTCGCCCCGAGAGCAGCAAATTAACCCTTTAATTCATGATTTCACCTCAAACCTCCATTTTTACCCCCCTTAAGTCACCTTCAGCCTTCGGTTTTGTACCTAGGGCATAATTTTGGGCTTATTTAAGACGATTTTGTGGCAAGAAAACTTCAGATTTCATCTTCTCTAGGTAAGAGTTACACTTTAAAGTAAAAAATTTTTTAGTTTTCACTAAAGAGTTTTCTCACATTGACTAGATCCGAAATTTTAAAAATTTTTTTGAGAAATTTTGAGAAACTGCTTTGGTGAAGAACTCTTACTCAGTTGATTTAAGTTTAAAGTAGTTTACATTTTGATTTTTGGAATTTTTGGGATTTATTCGGAAGTTTTCAAATTTTTCTAGATTTTCTATGGCACCTATATCGAGCAAAAGAAAAGTAGAATATGAAGAGAACATATTTGTTAGCTTTAGAGCCAGTGTTCAATTTCATAGTTTGCAAAAAAATAAAAAAAGTAATTCAGGACCGAGGTTTTAAAAATCCGGGAGGAGAAGTTGAACGATTGATTATCGCTCGGTAATGGGAAAACTTCTATTATTTTACTACCGATGCGATAGCTGGGATTGTAATGAAATTTTATGCCAACCTTCCTGATTCTTCTGATGATTTTGTTTTTGTTCGAGGAAAAAGGGTGGAGTTTACTCCAAGAAAAATTAATGAGTTTTATCAGTAGAAGATGTGTAAAGATGCCCGTATCATTCTTTTTTCGCTATAGATCAGACTTTAGATGAAGTTAATTCTTTTATGACAAGCAAAAAAAGGGCTTGGAAAATAAAAATGGAGTGAAAGTTAACTTTCCCCTTTCTATGTTAAATGTAGTATTTAATGTCTGACACTATTTTATTTATGGGAGGATGATTCCAACGAATCATCATAGTGAAGTGGCCAAGGATAGAGCCATCCTAAACTACTGTATTCAACAAGTGATGGATATAAACGTAGGCTATAACATTTATATGAACACTCGATCTATTGTTATGGGAGAGATCGCTGGTGGATTGGCGCACCCTGCTCTGATTTACACACTTTTTGAGCATGCAGGAGTTGATTTCAGACTTGATGAGGAGAGGATTGAGGCTCAGAGACTCATTGGGCCTACCAACATCAAGACTTATTAGTCCCATGTTGATTGGAGATTTGGAAGATAGGCTAGGGATATTCCTTCTACTTTTAGAACCCATAGTGAGCCTACTTCAAGTGACCCCAACAACAGGGAGTTGTTGGACCAGATGATGATTCAACACGGAGATATCTTAAGGATGGATCATAGGATGCAGAATATGGAGGCCAGAAATGCTCACACTGATGTGCCAGAAATTTAAGTAAGATGCTGCTTATGATGATGCTTTAGTGAGATACCTGAGGGGTGACCATACAGTTCAGTTCCCTATTTACCCTACTCATACTCCATATCAGCAGCAGAAGTTATATGTTGATGATGAGGAAGATGATGACTGGTGATCTTTTTGTTTGTTTGTTTGTATGTGTTTGTACTATTTGATTGTATTGTTTGTGTTATGTTGTTGTTGAGACTCTGTTGTTATGTTACATGAAACTGTAATGTGAAAAACTATTTTCATTTTAAGAATTTAGTTTAGTTCTGTTGTTATTTTCAACACTCTGTTATGTATTGTGATTAGCTCTTTCTCAAAAAAATTTTATATGTATTGTGTGTAATTTAATGTTTTTTAGCCTTGTAGTTTTCATATTAGCACCTGCATCATTTCAAAATTTATGCTCAAAAATCAGAATCTCCAACATGTATGAATTTTTTTTTATGTATTTAAATTTTTCTTTTGCCCTGCATTTTTAAAGTTTTTCATGTAAAAGTCTTTTAAAAAATTTAAGTTTGGGGGGGGAGAAGAAGTATCATTATTAGAAAAGAACTTAATTTTATTTGTCCTTACTTAACTATATTTTCAAAATTTTAAATTTAACATGACCTGCTTCTTCCTCTTAACCTGTTGGATACATCGAAGATCTATTAAACTTAATATGTTTTTCTTGACAAAAATCATCCTTAATTAAACTCCTAAGGACCCACCAAGATATGACCTAGGGTTAGGTAGGTTGTCAAAATTTTNTGTAAAAATTTTCAATAATAAAGGTTAATTCTATGGGAGAAGATATTTGGTAAAAGAGAATAAGACTATGTTTTTTCTATTTTTAGTAAAAGAAATTTGTATTTTTGAAGTATTAAAATCTTAAAGAGTTCGTGTAAAAAGAAAAGAATTAAAGTTTATGAAATTTTTAAGTAATATAAATTTGTTAAGTAAAGAAATGTGAAAAGTTTTTAACTTTAAGAAGATGATAGTAAAGTTGAAAATCATTAAAGGCTATCTAAATCTAGTAATCATCAGAAAAAGAAAAGAAAAGAGAAATGAAAAAAAAAAAGAAAAAAGAAAAAGAAAAGCTGTGAGGAGAGGCTTGAGGAGATGCCTAATTAAAAATTGGTTTCACTTGAATCAATTTAAGGAGAAAGACTTGGACACATTTTCTAAATTTTTTATTTGAATGTTAACTTAATTATTAATAAAGTTTTATGAAGTTCTTTTCCATATAAATTTCATAAGTGACTTTAATATAACAAATTGTAATTTTTCTTAAAAGATGTAGAGGATCAGAAACTTTAGACTTATTTACTAAATATCCTTACACCTTTAGTATTAACTGGAGTTGTTTTAAATTTTTCTTAAGTTAAAACTATTATATTTAGAAAACTAAAATATGGAAGTCTAAAAGTTAAATTCTTTACCCTAAGTCATTTTTTTTAATGTAATAGAGAAGTTACTTGAGGACAAGTAACTGTAAGTTTGGGGGATTTTGATAGACCGAAAATATACGCATTTTTAGACCCATATTTTATACTCATTTTTGGTGTATTGCACTTTAATGGAAGGTATTTTGATGTTTTCTTGCAGGTTGTTGATTTTTAGGGCTTAAAGCAAAAATAAAGCAAAAATGATGAAATTTACAGTCAAAATTAATTTTTTAAAGAAATGTTTAGCGTCGGCAACGCCGAGGTTAGCACCAACGGCGCAGAACAATTTAACACAGGAGATTTTTACTCAGCACCGACGGAGCCAAAGGCAATGCAGACCCCGTTTCTAAAATGTTTGATGTATTTGGACAACTTTATGAAGAGTTTTTGGAGGCATCTCTTGGAAAACCGACCTTGGGCTCTATTTAGGGCAGGCTTTCATCAGAAAATTGGCTCCTCTACGTTTTTCACTCATCTACATTCATTTTTTGCTCCACATCATTCCATTCCACTACCATATTGGAATCAATTAGTGCTAAGGAAAGACTATGAAAGATTTGCTTTGAGAAAGAGTTCCAGATAAATTTGTTTATTTATTTAATTTGTATGAATTTTATTTTATATATGAAATTTTTATTTTATCGTATCTTTCTCATGAAGTCTGAGTAGTTCCATCTATCTTTCCCCCAACTCTGAGATATGGTGAAATGAAGAGATAAAATGAACGTGCCATAATTAAAATATAAAATAAACTGTGATGATTATTCAACTCCAAACTTAATTTACTTTTCAATCTAGCCAATTGATTTGTTAAAATATGTTGTGAAACATATGATCCGAAAAATGGAGTATGAGTTCTAACAACAAAGTGAAGATCACATTTGATTTCATGAAGGAGAAATTCGTTCATGAAATTAAGTACAAATAAAAAGGGAAATACTCTTTGTTGGGTGTAAAATTGGAGAATCTTTAGGGTGGCAGACTAAAATCCCCAATTTGGTCTTATTGTTTAAAAATTAAAGCAAGAGTTAACTTTCAGGTGCAGGGAAGTGGGAGCTCTGGAGTGCGAGTCGGTATCCTCCTAGCCTAGTCACGGATTTAGGGACTAAACATAAGATTAACCAATGATTTTCTAGGCACTGTATCAGGATAGAGAATTAAAATTGCTTTTATTGACACAATACATATTAAAAACATTTATCTCATCTCATTTCACCAGATTTCATTGTAGTGGGAAGGATGCTTTTTTAGATAAGAAATCTTCATTACCTAAACATAGTTCTTAGATTAGTATTTAATATTTAAAAGTTGCATTTACGTTTTTGTTAATAGTAAAGTAATTTAGTTTGGTTAAAATCTCAACATTCGAAATTAGTGAAAGTGATTTCGTTTGATTTTCTATAAATTTCCTAATAAAATTTATCTTTGTTAACTTACACTTTCCCCATAGGATCGATATTTGGGGCTTAAATAGAAAGTTCATTATTACTTGATAACGATACGTATACTTGCGTAGAATCTCATTATTCATTTTTATTATTATTATTATTATTATATATACATGTATATATATATATATATATATATATATATATATATATATATATATATNTATCATTGCTAACTACACCTTCTTTGTGGGATCGATATTTGGGGCTTAAATAAAAAATCCATTATTACTTAATAAAGATACATATACTTTCGTAGAATCCCATTATTAATGGCCTATAATTATATATATATATATTACACAATTTACTTTTCATATAAGGATCAAAGTTTTGGCGCTGTAGTGGTGTCAACTTCATAAATCCTTATATAAAAAAAATTTGAGATCATGTGAGGAAGAGTACTTTTCATATATTAAACCCTACTTTCGAATTTTCACTGAGTATTTTAGTTTAGGAGTATAAGTATTATTATAGTGATAATTGTAGAATATAATCAAAATCAAACCTTTATCGACCTTCCAAGCTGGGGTGTGTTATTTTAGACTAGAACTTTTCTTGAAAGCCATCTTGATTAAGCTCGATCTCCGTGGGATCGATATTCTGGGCTTAATCAGAAATTCATATATTACTTGATAACGATACGTATACTTGCGTAGAATCCCCACAAATATAATTGAAATCTTACTTTGCTTGGTATCAAGCTTGAGATCAAGTTTTTGGTGCTATTACCGGGGATTCAAATCTTCAAGTAGTGGAATCAACTTCATAAATCCTTACATAAAAAATATTAGAATCACTCCTCATAAAATTTCTGAAACTGTGAATCTGTATACTATGTGTCATTATAAGATCTCAAATACTTGATCTTTCTGTCAGTTTGGTTCTCCACCTCAGCTTTCCACAGCTTGAATTTAGAAAAAACTTCAGATCTATGCTTTAAGAAATACATCCAAACTTCTTGGAGAGATCATCAATAAATGTAGCAAAATACAGAGATCCTCCCAATGACGATTCCCTGATAGAACCTTATACAACAGAATGCACATAGTCAATAATCCCTTCAGTTTTGTACTTTCCAATCATAAAACTGACTTTATTCTGTTTTTCAAGAATAATGAACTTACAAAAATCAAACCTGCAGCTTTTAACACCATGTAACATGTTTCTTCTATGCAATTTCGTCATCCCACATTCACCAAGATGACCCAGACATATATGTTATATTTTTGTATTATCATTATCTGACTCTAAAGAATGAACACAACCTACAACTGTACTCCCCAACAGTTTATAGATATTACCTGCAATTAACTTTATTTTCATCACAGTTAGTGCACTCTTGACAATTCTGATTGTTTCCATATCCTCATCCGCCTTAGGAATAAAATAATTTCTATGTAAAGTGCCCATGGAAATCAAATTCATCTTCAGATATGGAATAAATCTCACATCATATAATGTTTTAATAGTGTCTTCATACATTTGAATTCTGACTTCACCAATACCAATAATATTACAACATCTATCATCACCTAAATAGACTAAGTCATAATTAATTAACATGTATGAAGTAAACCACTCCCTGTTATGTGTTATGAGTTAAGAGAACCCTGAATCAAGAATCCATGCATCCATGAACTGAGTTGATGAAACTGAAAGCTTATCACAATCACTGCAATCTGAATTTTCACTCTGCACCATGTTTACAGACTTGGATGAAGCATCACCTTTCTCTCCAGTCTGCTTCTTGAGCTTTGGACAATCCCTCTTCGTATGACCAAGCTCCTTGCACTTGTAGCAAAGAATTGTCTTTTTGCCTTTAGATTTTAATATGGAGTTTTGCCTTCCAAAACCCTCCTTTTTCTTCCTTCCACAATCTTACCCTTAAAATATAAACTGTCACCATGAGAGCTTTCCCCTGTATTTTCCTTCCGCTAGTTGTGAGCCAACAATGCTACAGTAATCTCATCAACTTTCATAGTTTCTTTTTCATATGTAAGAGTAGTCACCAGTTGTTCATAGGAAGAATGTAAGGAAGACAACAAAATTTGCTCGATCTTCATCCTGAATACTCAAGCCGTGATAAATCTTTGATTATTTGATTGAAGCCATTCACGTGTTGTGCCAGATCAAAACATTCTTGCATCTTCAGCCCAAACTGCTTTTGCTTCAGACACAAATTATTCATCATAGATTTAGACATAAATTGAGTTTCCAATTTTTTCTATACCTCCCCTAGAGATTTTAGATTCATCACGTGATACATAACCTCATCTGTTAAACATAAACATATGGTTGTTGCCGCTCATTGTTTCATTTCTTCTCAATCTTCATCATCCATGGCACCTGGTTTCATTGCCCGCAAAGCCTTCAAGTTTCCTCGATATGCCAACAAATCTTTCACCCTTGTCTTGCCACAATCCAAAGTTACCATTTCAATCAAATTTCTCCACATTGAATTTTGCACAAGAAATTGCCATTTGAAATTGTTCTTGTAACAAACTGTGGCAATTAGCTACTCACGGAAGACGACCTCCCGAATCGTGTCTACTACCCTGATCTGCACCACGTCTATTGCCGCCAATTGCACGGTGGAGAGGTTGGACTCCCTTCTGCTGTCGCATGAAGAAGCTCTATACCAGACCTGCGTCGAATGCCCCCTCTATCGTGATTCACCTCCTAAAGCTTCTTCGCTTGTTTCCTTCGCCTGCGAACTCCTCCTGTAGCGATCCTTCTCCCATCGCAATCCAAGCCATCGAAGAAGTGTCAAATCCGCCGAGACTCATCGTCAAAACTTGCGTCGCTGAGCTTCTCACAACCCGTCGCTGAACCCAAACTGGTTGTAGGCGGAACATGTTGAAAAAATCGAAGCCCTACGTCTGTTCTCACACCGAATCGTTGAACTCCTTTTGTCGGAAATTGCTAAACCTGCACCGACCTTCTTCTCTGAAAACTGCCACAGTCGTTGGACTCCCCGAAGCCCCGGTCGCCAAATCTTCTGAAATTCTTCATTCGAATGCCTAAAATTTTTTGTCATAGAACTTCTCTCCGATACCACTTGTTGAGAAATGAGGGAGAAGAAAAATAGGAATCAACAAAAATCTAAAAGAACACACAAAAATTTAACAAGGTTCGACAAAGGTGCCTACGACCTCGGGAGCAGAGCGGCAGCTTTCTTTCAACTCCAGAAAAAAGTGTTATAGGATACAAAATAGAATAACCCAGGGTTACAAACGAGCATATATATAACTCTAGAGAAAACTGTGGAGTACAATATGTAATTCCCAAATTACTCCTGTACCGTACCATGGGGTATTGCCCTCGCACACCCCAACACTCATAACGAAACTCCCCCAATTAGACAAATTCTTCTGCTCCGCCCCGCTTTGTTCCAGCATCTCTCCCTTATATGGTATACGGTCATACCTAATAATACCTAATAATATATATATATATATATATATATATATATNAATAATAAAAACATATTAAATTTTATTTAAATGAATATTTTAATATAAATAATAAGATTTAAATCTCGCCCAGTCATTTACATTTTATGACTGCGTGATTAAGGTTATCAAAATGGCTCATTGCTCGTGGACATCTCATGCTCGGCTTGATAAGAAAACGAGCTAAAGCAGAACAAATATTTTGAGCTTGATAATAAACAACTAGAACACCAACAATGATATTTTTAGTAAGTCGAGTTTGGGCTCCCTCAAGTTCGGCTCATTTACACCCCAAACTGCTGCATGTGTGCGTAGGGTTGCCAAAACGACTCTTTGTTCGTGAAAAGCTTGTGTTCGACTCGGTAGGCAAACAAACCCAACATGAATAAGTTTTTGTGCTCGAAATATAAACGAATTAAACACAAAGAGTGGTATTTTTTGACAAGCTAAACACAAGCTGAGCCCAAATTCACTCTTGTTTGGCTCGTTTATACCCCCATACCACTAAAATCTTGAATATCACATCAAGTCATTATGTGTAAATATAAATCTTTAAGTGTATACATTTAAATACAGAAAAATTTTGTGGTATATATGTAAATTTTCCCAAAAAGGTGTTATAAAA
This sequence comes from Phalaenopsis hybrid cultivar, assembly GCA_002079205.1. NCBI lineage: Eukaryota > Viridiplantae > Streptophyta > Magnoliopsida > Asparagales > Orchidaceae > Phalaenopsis > Phalaenopsis hybrid cultivar. The sequence goes on from JXCR01134605.1 coordinate 67,089, forward strand.
GCGGATTAAAAAATGTTCTCTGGATGTCTTCTATGATTCAAAGCAGAGTATTTAATTTGAAGTTTACCCGCACATCATAAAAAACTTTGTAAGTAATAAATTAATCATTCAAAGCTTAGATATTTCAAAAGGTTTCTTGCTGCTCAAAATTTCAATAAGATTGCGGTGCCAAATTGGAGAGATAATTAGGTCTATCTAGAGGCTGAGCTGCATCAAAGCGAGGGTCGTAATACAGCGGAGGTATCACAGTCATCTCCCGGACGTAGTGCGGCGTCTAGAAGACAGGCGTAATTATTTATGGCCAAATTGAAGAAATATGTTGTCGACCTGATGAAGGAAGAACACATGCTCCATAACTCGAGAAATTATTCTGTACGGACATCACATGCAGAGATGCATGGGGTGTCCAATCGCCACCGTCGATCACTGCAATCAAAATTTAAAAAAAAAGGTTAAAAGTGGGGCCCACCGAAATGTATATTTGTGGTCATCCACGATGAAGATCCGATACCGCATGCATCTTCCGATCCAATCTTGTAGGACCACCGCAAGCCTTCGCCTTGCCTGGACTCCTCTTAAGGCGAATGGAATGGGGTCCTTTGTGGCAGAAATGACTAGTAAATTTAAAGTGGCTTATTTGAAATATTTATGATTTGAATGGTTGACTTGTTATTTATGAAATTTTCTCTGGTGTGTTTGTAAAAATCTACTATTAATTAACATAAAATTTGTCGTACCATATTCCTCATTTTTTAAATCCAATTTTCACGTCATTAATGTTTTTTAGTTTTGTTTTTGTATAATTTTAAAACTCGAGTGACTTCACAAATTTAAAGTAAAAATACAAATATTTTCTTACAGTGATAACATTGCTGATGATGTGATAAAATAGTGATGACTATTAAATTTTTTAATTATTTTTTAATATCAATTTAAAATAATTAATTTTTAGAAAATATCATGTTAAGAATTTGGCCTTTATCATAGGAGAGAAGGAGCCATATTGGCCGAATTTTACGGGGAAAGTTCGGCGAAAACAATACATTGCTTGAAGAAAACGCCTCCACCATAGGTTTGCTTCTCCATGGCCCATGGCCCCTCGCAGCAATGATTAATTTTTTTCATAATATTAATTGCTTGGAAAACATTATAAGTAATTTTTTCATAATATTTCTGAACTTTCTGTCCTCCCCCAGTACTAGACAAGCTCCCAATGGATCCGATGCTGCTTGCTGCACTTTTCTTGATTCCTCTGTTCTTCCTGCTTGTAGAACAAAGTAAACGGAAATCAATCTCAAAGAAGACACCTCATCCTCCATCACCGAGTAAGCTTCCCTTTATCGGTAATCTCCATCAACTGGGCCTGTTACCCCATCGTTCTCTTTTCGAGCTTTCAAAGAAGTATGGACCCCTCATGCTTCTCCATCTAGGCAGCATACCCACTCTTGTAGTCTCATCACCTTCTTCTGCTCAAGAGATCTTGAGAACTCATGATCTCGTATTTGCAAGCCGGCCTTCACTTAAGGCTTCAAGGATTTTGCTGTACAACAATAACGATATGGCCTTCGCCCCTTATGGAGAATATTGGAGACAGATCCGTAAGTTATGTGTCACCAACCTCCTGAGCCTAAAAATGATAAAGTCCTTTAGTCTAGTCCGTATGGAAGAGGTGTCATTAATGATCGAGGGAATTTCACGCAAAGCTTCAACCAATAATGGGGTTGTATGCATGTCTGAGATCCTGAATTCTTTGACATGCGACGTCCTATGCAAATCTCTTTTCGGATCATCGGTAAGTTTAGAGAAGCGGAAGCTTCTTTGCGAGCTTATTCGTAAAAACGTTGCTTTGTTTCAAGAAGCGTCCCTCGAGGACTACTTCCCCAGGTTGAGATGGCTTGATGTGCTCTTTGGTTTGGAAGGCCGGCTTAGACGACAATCTGAGAAATGGGATGCTCTTCTTGGGGAACTTATTCAGGACCATATTCGTCGGTTGAATGAAGGGCAGAGCACAAGCAGTACAGATTTCATTGATGTGATGCTTCAGCTGCAAAAAAATTCAGGATTGGAGTTCGTTCTCACAAATGAACAGATTAAGGCAATTTTAGTGGTATTTATTTTTTCACTTCGATTTTTTTAATGCAAGAACTGCTAATGATAAAGAAACTGGAATTTAATGCATACTTATTTTTCATTTGACAAAGGTTGTCACCTTTTTTTTGTCTATCTAATAATTTTTTTTTGTTACAGAACCCAGATAGATTTTATATATAAAGTACTCAATTTAAAAAGTAAAACTTGTATCTTTTGACAAAATGAAGACCTAACATCACTTTGTATTTCAAAAGGATATGATTGCTGCAGGAACAGACACGTCCTTTGCCGTTCTTGAGTGGAGCATGGCTGAACTCATTCGAAACCCAGATGTCATGGCAAAGGTGCAGAATGAAGTGAGAGAAATAGCACATGGAAAGGAAATAGTCGGGGAGGAACTCTTGGATAAACTGAACTACATGAGGGCTGTCATAAAGGAAGTTCTTCGTCTGCATCCATCTGCTCCATTACTTCTCCCTCATGAGTCATTGCACGATTGCCAAATTCAAGGATATCACATTTCTAAGGAGACCAGAGTCGTTATCAATGCATGGGCTATTGGAAGAGATGAAGTTTATTGGAAAGAAGCACAAGATTTTAAACCAGAGAGATTCTTGAGCAGTGATGTGGACTATAAAGGTAATGATTTTCACTACATTCCATTTGGTTCTGGTCGCAGAATTTGCCCTGGAATGCAGTTTGCAGTCGCTCTTATTGAGATTTCTTTGGCAAATCTTTTGCATCGCTTCAATTGGACACTCCCTAGTGGCATCTCTTATGAGAGCTTAGATATGCAAGAGGCGGCAGGAATAACAACACCAAGAAAAGAGAAGCTTGAATTGGTTCCACTAGCAGTAAAAATATTTTGAAAATCTATCACTTTTCTTGTTATTGTCACAAATAATGCATTTTAAGCACCACAGCTTAAATATCTAATGTTATTCATGGTAAGGATGATAGTTGGAGCCTCTTATGCCATTTCAAATAAATGTATAATAAACAATTAAGAGGGAATGAAAGTGGGCTAGAGGTCTATCTTTGGTTTGATTTGGTTTGCCCTCTGATGCATGAAAATAAGAAGACAAAAAGTATTGAAATATTCTTAAGGTTTAAATGTTTCTTTTACTTGAAATTGGTCATTTTTGAACTTAGTCTATAAAATTAACTAAGGTTAGAGAGAATTTGATTTCACTCAACGACGAATTTATGGTGAAGGCTGTCAAGTGATATGTGCTCTATATAATATCACATTTTGGGCTTCTAAAAATAACATGATTTTCACCTTAAAAATATTTGTACATGTCAAATTGTTAGCCATTATGTATGTTGAAGTTTATTGCATATTCTTGAGTATTTCATGAATTGATAGAAGTTTAAGATATTCTTTTCATACATTATAATTTTTATGGCAAATAATATAATTTGAATTTTTTTCAATATGAATAGAGTTATTGTATTAATCATGCAACAAGCTTTTAAAGTTATCAACATATGACATAGAACTTTCCTTTCTCATGATTATGATAAGAACATGGATATATTGTGCATACCTAGCCAGCTTGCTTAAACTAAAAATACTTAGGCCATCAGCAGTGGTTAAATAATGCTAGACATTACTATCTACTATGACACCTCTTGGATTATTGATGTCAATATAACGAATTATTATCAATGATCTCACAACAATATCTAGTGTGAAGAAAATAGCTCGTGCTATTGAAGGTGACATAAATAATTTCAAAAAAGAAAAAAATCAACATGAATATTACCAAAAAAAAAAAGAGAAAATATCTTATAATTTTAAAAATAAGCTATTATGTCACTAGATAATGATTTAGAAAGTAATGATTTATAAAATCAAATCATATCGAAGAAATATAAAAAGTTTAGTTGTTTGACTTTCTAAAATTAAATTTTATGATGATGAGTTTGCATAATTGTGATTGAAGGTATTTCGTGTGTAACATTGAATCAAGCAAGCCCAAGCAAAAGTTAATGATAAGTTTAATGAGTGGAAAGTGTTGCATTCTATTCAGTTAAATTGGCCTAGGGAGTTAAACCCTAATGTTTTAGCCAGTAAAGCTGAACTAGATGAGATTTTCTTGAGGAAACTTTATACTTATTCATCCTATTGAACTCAACATCTTCTCATTATTCTTTGGTAGATTTCAAAATAAGAATTTTTCTTATTTTGGTAACTCATTCTCGTCTACTCTCTTTGAATGTTTGAGTGTTCGGACATTTTCAAATACTTTGACCTTCACCCAAAACAGACCTTAAATTCTAATCTTGCTACATTGAGTGGTTGGTGGACCTACCTCTTTACTCATCCATTTAACATCCATTTGATAACCATCTAAAACTAATTGCATTAAA